>JARHVA010005268.1:842500-860000 GCA_037957365.1 Torreya grandis | reverse complement strand
ATGGCCCTATCTCTAACCATCTAAATATTTTGGAAAGAAAGAAACAAGGGAATAATCATGATCATTTCCCACTCTAAATAAATATTTATTCTTAGAATCAAAATTATCCTTCTAGATATTTGTAAGGTTGAATTTATGCCTCCAAAAATTAAAATAACTAAAGAGGAATGCCATGGTATCTTAAAATTAAATTTTTAAAAAAAAAAATGTCTAGCCTCCTTCTTCGTATTAATATAAGATTAATGGGTTCTTAGAAGACCAAAATCAAAAAGTATGTTAAGATAAATTTAGATAGGACCTCTAAATTTATCCCATGCCTTTTTAGAGGTGGAGGCATCTACAAAGATAATATGAAATGGGTTCTATCATGTAATTCATTAAGCATCTTGTGGCCTTTATATAATTTAATTGAAGAACTAGCTATTATAAGAGGCTTGATAACTGCTATTGAATTTAATTTTAGGGAATTATTTCTTGAAGCTAATTTTATTTCATTATAAACAATGTTAATTGATAAAATATGATCAATGGTAGCTCAATTCCATCATTTAGTATATCTTCCATCTCATTCCTTTATTTGAAGATATTTCTTTCTCCCATAACTATCATGAGCCTAACTATCCAATGGATTTCCTTGCTAGCTTTGGAGTTCTTCACCTTGATCCAAATGAGTATTTGAATTTTAATGTCCCCTTATTTTTAAGAATGCAAATAATTAAGTATAAATGTTTTACCTACTTACATCTTCCCATTTGATCAAACTATTGATGAAGGAATCAATGATTTGGATTAGTATTATGTTTTACTCCATGTTTTGGACTCTTTGCTTGATTTTGGATGATGTGTTGTAGAATCTATGGGTTTGTCTTAGGTTCATTCATTTTTAATTTTTTTCTATGTAATGACCCTAGTTTAGTGCATGAAAGTTGTTATGTAAGTTGATGACCAAAGCCTTAGGTAGTAGCCTTTTCCTACATTATCCATATTTATTCAATAGTGGTGTTTCCTTCTTACTCTGATGGATTTATCTGAGATGCTATTTTATATTATTGGTTTGTGGTTTATTTTTCAATATTTTGGGCTTCTATTATTTGGTGTTCTCTCTTATTACTAGTTAGTTAGATTTGCAATTTCTTAGATTTTTTACTTTCTGCTCATCTCATTATGTTTCTCTGGAGACTTATTTTATATTTCTTTGCTTGATTTACTAGTCATTATTTTTTACCATAGGGTAAGGTCCCATAGTCCCTTATTATTTGATATAAAATCTTGATATTTTATTTTTTTATATATACGAGGGTATATATAGGAAAAACAAGAGTTATCCCACCTTTTCTTAGTCACTGCACTAATAGTGGCATTTACAAAAGGTCATGACACATGTGACTAACTTATAGTTGCACATTTAATATTTTCATTATCACGTATATCATTTAATATTTTCACCAACACCTATTTAGACTATGATCAAATTAAGTATTCTATCACAAAAATCATACTCTTAATACATCTTGACTAAATAAAAAGATACAATGATCTCACGAGGTAATGGTCAATTTTTTGATTTCCATTTTTATATGATAAATATTCTCATGAGTCACAACAAGCTTCATATACCATTAGTATATTTAATTCTGTGCTAAAATTTCAATTCTATTTTACTTTATTCCCTTTTCATTGATTAATTGGGGCATTATCTACTTGTTATCATATTTTTTTAACTACAAGTACACTTAATTTTTTGATGATTGATCGTTGAAGTTATAAATAAAAAATTAATAGAGGCTTATTATAAAAACTTGTTGGCCAATTAACATTTACTATTTTTTTTAATATCAAAAAAATGATTCACATACTTTAAAAGTTTAATAAAAATATGAATACGTTACGTTTTTGTATATATAAATCTAAATCACATATTAAATTCATTGCATCTAACTAAAATCAAGTTGTTTTCATGTGAGAATTAAGTGTATATATCATTTGTAGTCAAAATTTTGGGACACAATATTATGGATCCATGTAACAAAATACATTTAATGGTTCAATTATCAATTCCTCTCATTATTATCTCTTAAAATCTAGGACTCTTATGCTCATTTATATATTTTATCAAGAGGTCTTCACATTCTCTAAATGGAATCTGCACATTTATCTAATTATTCATTCATTCATCTTGTTCTATCAAAATATTGAACAAAAATAAAGTCATAGTGAAACATGCAATTGCATTTGAATACCTAAGGAGAGGATATGAATTCATTTATCTCACTTGAATTAGGAGTACACTCATAAAACACCATAACTATATAAACCCCTGATTCCAAACATTATATATATGTAACATGGGCCAACTAACTCACACTCTCTATTTTTTTAACATTATAATGACATAGTTAAAACAGAAAAAATGATAAATAGTTCACTATACTCTGCCTGTGGAATTAGAAAAGAATAATTAAACCCCTAATCCATGTCAGCTAACATGCCTAGTCAAATAATTATAATCCTAAAAATATTAATTAGAAAGAATGGAGTTGGCCCTAATTGGTGAGGGGTCGATTATAACACATTTGTCAAATTTATTAGTTTATGGAGCAAATTTTGTATTTCATTTGTATTATTGTTTTCAAATATTTTAATAATTGTGAAATCTTTTGAATATAGACAAATAAGTCAAATATGGGTATTTATCTATCATCCTTACTCATAATGTTTTTTAATATTCAATGTTATAATTTAAGAAATTACATGTTTATATATATGGCTGCGTTTATTATATTGGTATAGGTTTGCGTTATTCATATTGTAAACACAATTGTAGATAGAATAGCAAAATTACTATTATTTATAATTAATACATGGAATATAATTTATTTTTTAACAATTAATTTGAAAATTTTATAAATTTAAATCAACTAATAATATATATTACATAATATATAAATTTGAATTAAATAATAATACATATTGCATACAATATTCTTATTTTAAATAGCCAATTAAAATATGCCAGACATTGGATGTAACAACATTTTTTCCCCTGTTATAAATATAGAAGTTTTTAAGTTTTAATTTTAAATTTCAGAAGCATCAAAACATTCATTTCTTTTCTTGATAATAATCTTGAACCTTTTTCAATCTTGTCATTGTAGTCCATTGAACTGTCTCAATGGATATTCCTTTCGTTTTGTTTGAAAACTGATCATAAAAAAATGCAGCCTTTTTTCAATGGATAGATTGTGTTAGTGTTTCTAATGATCCTCTGTTCGGTATCATAATTTCTGTAAAATGTTTTTAAAATAGCACCTTGGTCGTAACTTTATATATTTAAATTTATATATTATTTAAACAATATATTAATGAACACTCAAATACAATGAAAAGAAATGTCTCTATAGATGAATAACAAAAATCTATAAGAACTGGCAAGCGAATCTCAAAAATGTATACAAGCACCATATCAACATGGGTTAGCAGAGAGCAGGGATAATGAATTTAATCAGTGCGTTCAAACATTTCACCATCTGGCCTCTTTTGTTAGTAGAGAGCAGGTATAGTGAATGAGGCCAAATGTAACGTTTAGTGCAGTATGTCATGACTATATTAAGTTTATAGCAATGAGATATTGGACTCATTTAGTAGTCGTGCAAAACCTGACCAGAGAAAAAGCCATATGTATCCAACTGGAAGTGGGTCGCGGGTCCATGTCATCCCGGACTTCCACAAACCAATTTTCATCCCAAGAAACGTCAAGAGTTGGTGTGTTGTAAATTTTATTGCCAAATAGGAAGCTGCCAACTTTGTATTCAACATTAAAACAGTTCTTTCCGACGGAAGCAACTTTTCAAAAACAGCGGAATTACTTGTACCGTTTCTTTATTCTTTCTTCAAAAGAGATTCTTTATAAATGTGCTGAATTTATATCTCAATTATTTGAACAAATTGTGATTTTATGGAAACACTAAATTTCAAAGGCTTATATAATGGACTTATTAAATATGCCAGCCTGAGGGTCTATAGATTTATGCAGCCACAAGAGTTGGGACCACATAGGTATAACACACGCAGCCGAGCCCTTCTTGAAGGTATCCAGGAGATCAGAGACCGATCATCATGAGTGATAGACGTGAGGGCAGCCCACCCAGGGGCCACAGGTGCACTTTTATGGAATTCGAAACATATTAAACAACAATTAAAAAAAAAGTCCAATTAAAAATAATTAGATAGATAATGGACTCTTAACATATACATTGTTGTAAGAGGTTTCACTACTGTATAAGGTGTCTTTTGTAAGTAGTTTCATTTTTCGTTATCTTGGGAAGAAATGAAAACCAAATTTCGGTTAGCTTACGAAGAAATTCTTAACATTGTTCCACTTTCAATCCTTCACAAAATTTCTGTTCATTCCACTCGTCCTTGGTGGAAGGAATAGAAGTGGTATGTTGAAATGCCATTCCATAATTACATGTCCTAGCTTAGATAAGGTGGCCTACTCTCCATATGCCTATGGTGCACAAGCTTAACTCTTTTTGGGGTCTGCATTCCTCCATTCATGGTGTTTTTGTATTCACACTATCTAGGAGGCTTGCTTGGAACCTAAGTTAGCTCATTTTGCTTCGTGTATCTTATATCTGGTCCAACCTGTAGGTAGAAGGCTTGTGCATTTAAGAATTTCCCTTCCCACATGCCCTTTCTATGGCCATCTAGAAATGCTCCCTCATCTTTTTTTACACTGCTCCAAATCTCAAGGGGACTGGACATGGATTCATGACCTTTTCAAGACTTTGTAGCCAAAGTTTTTTCAATGGGAGCATATCCTTCTGGGAGATGAGTATGTGTATAGAGTTGGGGCACAATTCCGTGGACATTTTTGGTAATGCAACCACGTTAATAAAAAATATTATTGCATTATTTAATTAACATCATCTCACTTTTTAAATTATGGATCAGTTATTACTCGGACATAACATGATTGCATTATTAAGTAACACGTTCATGTTATTAAATAATATGATCATATAATTTTAAACAATAACATGATCACATTATTGTAAACAATAACATGATTATGTTAATAACGTGATCATGTTAACTATGTTAAAAAAATATAAAAATTGAAATCTGAATGCAAATTCATCATTTTACATTTGATTTTCCTTTGCTATTCTCACCTTCCACGATCATGTTTATGTGAGAGAAATAAAATATTGACTTCAATCCATTAATTTCATCTTAGGAAGCTATTAATCGATGATGTTGCCATGTAGAAGAGGTAAGTGCTAAAAATCTACACTTGTCAACCTTAATTTTTCATTATTTTCATTATTTAATCCTAATTTTAAGTAATTTTAGTAATTTTTTCTTTAATTTGTTTTTTCTAACATGTCCTATCAATGATCTTTACCTTCCACAGAACCCTCTTGTTCCTTCTCCTAACCCTCCACCTAAGCCTCCACATAACACTCTTGTTCCTCCTCCTATGCCTCCACCTAACCCTCCTATAGTTCCACAAAATCCCCTAGGTAGTCAAGAGATTTTAATTGACAACATTATGGAAAATAAAACTCAAATTGAAGAACTAATTGAGAGAATAAGGGATGTCACTTCCACCAAACCTCACTACACCCATCTAACCAATTCCCCAGAGACATTATTAGGTCAAATAGACTCTATAATGAGTCAAATTGATAGACGGATTTCATATTATGATAGTTTTAGGGCTTATTATGATGATAAATTATCAAAGCTTGAGGTCAAGAATAAGGAAATATCAAAATATTTTATTTGTTCCTTATTCAATGGTCCAACCACCAATGGCCTATTTTCCATAATCACTAAATGTTTTTCAATCCATCACTACCAACATAGCTTAATGATAGCCAATTTTTGGGATCAATAGTTGATCATGTTTGATTAGTCATTTTGTAATAACCATGAGGTCCCATTGTATTTTTAAAAAAAATTCTTATGTGAGTTTTTCCTGAATGAAATTCTAAACTACTTTGATTTTAGTGAGTTTCAAGGCTGAGGGAAAGGCTCTACGTAGGATTGACCAATTGAAAGTCATGCACCTAATCAGCTTGTGAAGATTTGTATCCAAAAGCCATTTTAGCCTCAGATCCCCTCTATAGTCTAATAATTTGTGGAGATTGACACTATGCATAATCTTAGTTCACACATTGATACACTTGTTCAACATATGACTAGGCTCTCAAAGACTAATGCTAGAGATATGCCACCTACTGTGCACAATCAACCCTACCCTTGTAGTTCTTGTGGAGCTATGTGCACTAGATTTTTTAATGATGATGGTGTTGGTTGTTTAGAGGGCTTGGATAACATTCTTATGAGTGAAGATTTTGTGGCACATAATTTAGTGTGCAGACATTAGCCACTACATAGATGTAGGTATATTTTATATAAATGTCATGTTAAACTTAAATTATATTTGTATATTTTATTTAGATAAAAATTAATTTACAGAAAAATTGAATTTTATATATATATATATATATATATATATATGTCATTTTCTATATCACAGGAGGTGATGGTGCCTTTATCATCACAACTGACATTTGCATCATTTAGTTTGATATATCTATTATTTACATATTCAAATCCAACTACTGACCCATCCAATACTGCATCTATATATATTAAGATAGCACCTTTTACTTACATAGAGATAAAATTTTGAATTAATCTTAAGCTTTATATACGCATATTTGCCTTATAAATTTAAGCTAAATTTATCTATCAAGTATCTAGATGCATAGGTTCTAACAAAATTCCTTGATATGCATGAAAATACACACTTACTACTACCAAATACCTAGTGCTAATCTTTTCTTGTCCTTCTTTGTCTTTTATCTTCAACCTATTTATGTCTTTGATCACATTGTATTTACTAAGTCTTTTTTGTTCACTCTTACATACTCAATGGCTGTTAAGATTTATTTAATTTACATAATACTCCTTCTCTGCTTGAAGTCATTTTACTAATCAAATACCTCTATAATGTTTTTTTAACATTGACCTCCTCAGTTCATACTATGTTTTCATTTTCTCTCTCTTTATCATTGTTATATTCTTTACAATCTTCTTATGTGTTTTCATAGGTCTGCAAGATAATTTTATTTTGTCCTTACATAATAATCATAATATAATATACCAACTCAATTACATCTCATTTCATGCATCCAACCATTCCGCACAACCCCCAACTTCAACTCTTCACTAAGCTCTTCTTTCCTCTTTGATGTGCCTTCCTTCTACTAACACTTTTTTTAGGCAGACCTCCTTATTCTGTGTAAATTACAAAGCTCAAAACAAATAGAAACACACATTTAGATACCCCTTTACCTCATGTAGCTCATGTATGGACTTTCATAATTTATCTCTCTTTGGAGAACACCTAACTCAACACCCCTCAAGACTAATTATGTTTCCTAGGCCTAATTAAAGGCTATTGACTGTGAAACCACACCATACATACTCAAATTGAATTAAAACCTTCAAAATTATCTTATTTTCCTATAAATACACCTTTCTACAAATTTTAATGATTTTTCATTAGTTAAATCACTTGTTATCTCATTTTCAAGTTTCAAACCCTAGCTTGTGTTATCTCAGTCCTGCACCTACCTTATAGGATAATAAATGAGATAGAATGGTCTTTTGAACCTTATCAAATATTCTACACCTTTAAATGTCTCTTCCCTTACCCCACACATTTTATCAAACTATTACTTTTCCTTTTTCAATACTAAATCACTCCTAACATGTAGCTTTATGGAATTTATGTACCCCTCCAGCATGATTTGTTAACAAATAGGACAAAATAAACCTTTAAGACCCTTTAACTTCATTTAATATAAATTTAATGAATCAGACACATGGAAAAATAATATCCCACAACATTCACAATACTTTAAATCCTCAACTCTATTTTCAATAACTCTATATGGTCTTTCATTATGACTATGCAAACTAACAAATGTTATTAATTGGATTGTATATAGTCTTACCATGTATTTTGAATTTTATCAATAGTATTGAGACTTTAAATTTATTTAAATTCATTTCATATAGCTCCTTTATCCTTTACTCATTTTTCAATCATATGTAATGGCACTTTTAACTAACTATGTTGTCCTCTTTCTGACTGTGCCTAAAGAAAAATTATTGAAACTTGGGTTTCACCACTTTGAACTTGTAGGCTATAGAATTTAATGTTGTATGACTAGAGATATGAACACCACAATATTGATCATAAACTTCTAGACACTTATTTACGTTTTACTATATCTAAAGAATTTCTACAAGTAGGGATAGAGTTATTTATATGTCTGTTATTCCTTGTCTATCCCTAAATTTAGCTTGTCAATGTGCTACTATTCTTTCCACCTCATAATCTTCCAATCACACTTCCTACATGCATTATTATTATTGCAATGTCATTTGTAAAGGTGCTAATAGAGGTATATATTAACTTGTAATTTTAAATTGTAAAAAAAGACTTGTGTTTATAATTTTACTACATATTTGGAGTAAATATAACTTATGTTAATGTATTATGTACGCAAGGTTGTGTTATGACATTTGATAGTCTTAGTTAGATGATTTATAGGGAAACTTGTCATGTTTCTCCCATATTTTATATGCCTATATGAATAATTGAGCCTACGATTTACTTGTTTGAACAACAAAAATAGATTGACCAAGACTGCAAGCTTGTAGTAAGTATATGTTTAAATGACTTTTTATTATAGTTTAAAATTAATTTCTTAATAATTATTTGAATGTATTTTATGTTAATTTTTTAATAATACTTTTATTTGAATAGGTTTAGCTACAAGCAAGTTATGAGCATGGGACCCATAGTCAATCTTTGGATCAACCTAAGGCATTAGAGGAGTCTTCATATACTATCAAGGTATCCTAGGGAGTTTCTTCTTCAAATAAGTCAAAGATAGGGAGGTTATTTGATGAATATAATGTCTTACATGAAATGTAATTTTTCTATGCCTATGTGAAAATTTATGAATTTTTGGTATTGTATATGAGTATATGACATTCACCCAACATTAGATACTATATTGGTAGATGTAAATTTTTATATGCTTATCAATACAATATATGTATTATTGACATTGCACATATGTGCCTATATTATATGCCAATCATGACAGTATATGTAATGTATATTTAAGTTTTATTTTATTATGTGTTATTGTATCTTTTTTGATCTTACAAGCTATTATTGATCAGATCTCATATTTAATGTTGTACACAAATGAGGATTAAAAAATTATTCTTTTCAATGCTATAAATCTTTGATCTCAAATTTTTTTTTTATGAATGTTTTATTTCATTGTGTGTAGTGGAAGTGACTAATGACACTCTTATCTATTCTAAAGTTTTCATCACCCATTTAAAACTTTTCAATTGATAATTAACAAAATTTGATTACACTTAAAACCCATTCCAAATTATGTTCAAACTTCTATAATGCAAAGACATAAAAGCATTCATAAGTAACTGAAACATTCTCTCAGAGAACTATACTTGTAAGTTACCTAATATTTCACCTTCACCTAGCTATAATGCCTTTTTGACTAGATTTTATTGAATATAAGCCTACTTCTTGTATTCCTTATATGATTTTTGCTCCTTTATATTTTCCCTTACCTCTTGATTAATATTTATTTATAGGTTGTCATTATAAATTTCATTTTAACAATCAATATATTAGTGTCAGTTTCTACTAGAATCAATGTCCAAGGATATATGCAATGATATGTTGGATATTTGAGTTAATAGTTTGTTATGTTTAAGTGTTCACTTTGTTGTTGATGTCTAAGTACTAAGGAAAATATAAATATTCCTATCTTATGTCGTAGAAAAGGTGAATCGATAATATTTTGCTAACAAAATATATCCTATGGCCTTCCTTGTTAAAAGGATACTTTAGTTCACACCATCAACATATAGAACTTAAACATCTGACATAAGACTATATCATCCCCTAATACCACCTAATGCATATTTTTATCTTTTATGTTTAAGAAGTCTATGAAAGCACTATTCATATGTTCTAAGATCATCAATAATTTTTACCTCACTTATCCACTCTTGTTCTCAAATTGATTCAAAATATACTCTCAAATAATATTATTTGAAACTAGTGAATTACTCATTAGGTCTATAGGCCAATAGGTAAATTACCTATAATAGAGTTTGACAAGTCAATTACTCATTTGGTCAATAGGTCAATTACTCATTAAGTTTCTAGGTTTATAGACCTAATTGTTGCTCTAATAGATAAATTTATAAAAATATAGTTTTTATCTCTTGAAAATTATATTTTTAGTAGTCTTTTATCAATGCCAACATATTCTAACTCTTACCCAAGTTTATATAACTCAAATCAACTAAAAACACATGTTACCCAAGTTTTGACATGTTCTACAAGCCAAGAGATTAGCAAAATTGTTATTTTGATGTTCCTTAACAAAAAAATGACACATATAACATGTTACAGGTGGTGGATTATATATATTATTAGGTTATTGTCCTCTCATTAGGCTTGATTAACAAACCCACTACCCATTTTGACCTTAATAATACCCATCCTAATACAATAAAATGTTTAAATTTTTAGGCTATGTTCAAACATATATAAAATGAAACCTTTAAGTCATTTTCATGAACCATCAAATCACCCACCTACCCATGTAATCATTTTAATTAAAACCTAGAACACTTAGATCAAAGCTTTGACGTCAATTTGTTGCACAAGTTGCAGTGATGGGTCTAAAAATGTAACTTTTTGGCCTTCAACAACCAACTTCTTGATCTCCAACTGCCATTTCTACCTTAGGGACCTCCACCTATGAATATATCACTTAAATCACTCAAAAATAGGAAAATTACATATTATCAAACTTCCACAACATTCAAATCCACCTAGAGGTGTATTCTCACTAGTGTTATAGAGTGCAAAAACACTGACAATAAATGTTATCAAAGTTTATGTTGTGTTTGCATAAATCTAGTTTTGATTCATCTTGATCACAAAATGACCCTATAAACACAATATAGGGGAGGATAACATCTAGGAAAAGGTTTTTCTCCTCCCATTAGGACTGATCGACAAACTCACCACCCATTCTAGTGTAAAAATGTCTTTCCCAATATAAGAAAAATGTAATCTTTAATCTAAGTTAAAACATGATTAAAAAAAAACATTTAAGTCATATTAATGAACCTTAAAATCCATCCCTTGTATTTTTAATCCCTGTAATCTCACCATAGATAATTCATGTCGAATGTTTTAGAGAAATCCATTGGACAAGTTGTAGTGAGAGGTCCAAAAATGCAACTTATTGGCATTGAACAAGTAACTTCTTAAGATTCAATTAGTATATTTGCCTTTGGAAGCTCTAGTTGAGAATATATCACTTTTATCACATAAAAATATTAAAATTACATGTTATCAGATCATCACAACAATAAAATCCACTAATAAGTGAATTTTCACTATCATTCTAGAATGCAAAAACAATGATAACAAATGTTATCAAAGTTTATGTTATGATTGCAGAACTCTAGTTTTGATACTTCCTAACTAAAAGTTGATATTAAAAATATATCTTATTGTGATCTATAACATATAGTACCAATTTATTATCCTCCCATCAATCTTGATTTATAAAACCACCACCCATTTTGGCCTCAAGAACATCCTTCCCAATACAATAAAAATAAAAAATTTTAGCTTTAGTTAAAATATGCATAAAATGAAACCCATAAGTCATTTTTATAAACCATCATATCCTTCCACTACCTATCTAATCCATATAATCTCACCCACTTATGTGTAATATTTTATAGGAATATTTTTGACCAGTTGCAATGAGGGGTCAAAAAATGCAACTTTTTGGCATTGAACAAGCAACATCTCCAACTCCAACTTCCATTTATACCTTCTATACGTCCACTTAAAAATATATAAATTTGGTCATGTCTAAATAGGAAAAATATATGTTATTACACTATCATAATTTTCTTATCCACTTGGAAGTGAATTTTCACTACTATTTTGGACCATGGAAACACTGACGATAAATGTTTTCAAAGTTGAATGTTGTGATTATAGAACTATAGTTTTGATGCTTCTTGATTAAAAAATAAAAATACCAACATGTATAATGGGATGGATAATGTATATTAATAATTTATTAACCTCCCATCAAGCCCACTGATAATGCTTGATCGACAAACCCACCACCCGTTATGGCATCAAGAACACCCTTCCCAATACAAGAATAACATATTTCTTAATCCTAAGTTTAAACACTTGTAAAATGAAACCTATAAGTCATTTATATGAATGGTCAGATCCTTTCCCTAACTCTATAATTCCTCTAATTTTAAGTTGAATCAATAAAATGAATTTTTTGGGAGTAATCCATTGGATAAGTTACAGTGAGGGGTTAAAAAATACAATTATTTTGGCATTAAACAAGCAACGTTTTGAGCTCCAAATTCCATTTATACATATGAGATCTCCACATGATAATATATAAATTTGATCACATCCAAATACATGAATTACATTTTATAAAATCCACCAAGAAGTGAATTTTCAATACCATTCCAGAGCGTAGAAATACTGATAAGAAATGTTTTCAAAGCTTATGTTATGGTTGTAGAACTCTAGTTTTGATGTTTCCTAACTAGAAAATGACACTTCCACAATATTTATGGGGAATATGACATTTAATACTAGGTTATTAGCCTTCTATCACGCCTGATTGACAAACTCACCATCTGTTTTGTCCTAAAAATCACCTTTGCAATAGAAGAAAAATTTAAAATTTTTAGCCTATGTTCAAATACCCATAAAATGAAACTTTAATGTCATTTATATGAACCATAAAATTATTCCCATATCTCTTTGGGCCCTTTAATCACACCCTAAATCACTCATGTGGAAGCTTTGATAGAAATCCATTAGATAAGTTATAGTGAAGTGTCCAAAAATAATACTTTTTAGCATTAAACAAGCAACTTCTTGAGATTCAACTACCGTTTCTTCGTTGGAGACATCCACTTATAATATATATTTTTGATCGCATCCACATAGGAAAATTAAATATTATCACACTACCATGATGTTCAAATCCACCCTATAGTGAATTCTCACTATCGTTCTAGAGTGTGTAAATGTTGACAAGAAATGTTTTACAAGTTTAAGTTATGGTTGTAAAATTCTAGTTTCGAAGCTTTTTGAGTAAAAAATGACACTACCAACTTGTCAAAAGGGGTGGATAATGTGTAGGACCAAGGTTTTTGGCCTCTTTTCATCCCTTATTAATAAAACCACTACCCATTTCACCTTCAAAAATGCCCTTCTAAATACAAGCAAAATGGTAATGTTTAGCCTATGTTTAGACACCTACAAAATGAAACCTGTAAGTAATTTCACAATATTAGATCAAATCCAACCCAAATTTTTATAACATCCAACTTGAGATTCTCTTATCTTTAATAATATATAATTCTTTACTAAGAGTTCCAACCACATGAAGGTGGAATATTATCTGACACCACTAACCTACACAAAATTGTTAGTAATTAATTAAAAATAAACTGCATATGTACTACTTAACAAATAAAAAACATTTGGTAAAATTTATTAAATATACATTTGATAATTCAACATACCTATGCATTTCTATCCAAAAAACCACTAGGTTATTATATAACTTTCATAATATAAAAAATAGCTTTATCGTCTGACTCCCAAACTTTCCATAATTTCTTATTCAATGGAATCCCATGATATTTTTATAATTTAATATTTGTTGAAAGAATAAAATTTGAATAATGTAGTATATTCATGTGCATTTCAAACTCTTTAAACAACCATTGATCCTAATATTTTATGGGATATCATTGAAACCAAGTTCTAGTGACTACCACTAACTTAATGGGATAGTCAATGTTTTATCAATCTATAACCAGAGAAGTCAATTTTTTATTTCTCACTACACACCAACACAAGTAGTAATTAGTACACTATTCATTATCCTCATATGCAATATCTACAAGAACATGCCTTGTATCACAAAAAACCTTTTTAATGATAATAATAATAATAATAATAATAATAATAATAATAATAATAATAATAATAATAATAATAATAATAATAAATTGTACATAATAAAAAATATTATACCTAGTTATAATAGATTAGATACATGGTCAAAGTCATCTGATAATGTCATATTTATAAGTTTTAATTTTGTTTTAACTTGATATGTGTTGGTTAGAATTAGAGGTTTGATACTCAAATCATCCACCCACTCTTGTGACCCACATGCACTATAAAGAGAGTCCATGTATGTAGAACAAAAACATGCCAAGTGTCTTGTATGGATAGTCTAAGACCCTGTATTTTAACTACAAAATGAGTAAGATTCATTTGAACACATTAGAGTCATACAATCCTCATACTTTTCTAGGTGTTATTCGTTCATTAACCAAAAATGTCTATGAACAATATAATTTGGTTGAGCACCATGACATATCTTCACATTACACCATTTGACTATAGTTTTTACATTTTTCAAATGAACACCCTTTTTGAATTCCAACTCTTCCCTCAAAATTATTCTTTTTACACATACTCCATCACTGCCATGCTCCCATTTTCCATGTCCAACCTTGATGAAAATCTAAATTTGTTATACACTAGTGCTAACATGCATCCTTCTTAACCAATAAAACATCTAGGAATTTTATAATTATGATGTGCAATGGTCTGAAAAAATGTAATGTTGATTGAAAGTAATGTTCTTCTGACTCAGCTATTCATATAACTTATGAAAATAACCTTGCACATACTTTGAATAATGTGATTGGTCATCATTGATATTGAAATTGAAATACCTTAATATTTTTCATTGTTAATATTTACTATCAAGTGCATGCATGAATGTTATATACATGAATATGACAACTTGTGATGAGTTTTAACACTGTGATTGAACTTCCATTTGAGGTTTGAATTTGTAATTTTAAGAAAAATAAACTACTAAAACAATGATACCAAGTTGGAATACATCCTTGATTATCTTGAAATTTTCATCCAACCATCTAGCCCTATGTGTATGACTTACATACTCATAAACAATCTTCTCCCTAAATTTGACTAAAACATCAAAAATAAGTATCTCTTTTATAACAAGCTCACACCTTTTAGATTCTTTACCATATTTTACTTGATAAGTCAATTATTTGTATTTGCTTAAACCAATCAATTACCTTTCAATTTCATTTATAATCTCCTCATGGATACTTTTCTTCAATTTTGGAAATCTACCACAAATGTTGTAATTTCTATTTAAACATAATTTGTTGTAAAATAATTATCCATCCAATCTTTTATAAAAGATAGGTAGAATATATTCCCTAGATGATTTTGGTTGAACTTCAATGTTACACTCCCGTAAAATGTTTTTAGTGTGAAAATTACATTGAATATGGAAAAAAAAATGATAGTGCATTGAAAATTTAACATGTTGCCTACAAGAAGTGGTGTGTGTGTGTGTGTGTGATTTTTTTTACATAAAAATGTTTGTCTATCTTGAAATATCTTTGACCAATAAACATTTTTTGATGTTTTTCCAAAAAATTTAGGTATAATTATGCTTGAGTCATATCTAATAAATATTTTTTATGTGGTTCACAATTACGAGGACTAACTCTTCTTTTCACAACATCTCTTGCAATTCACAAAAATATTGTATTGTCTTTCTAATATTGATCAAGTAAATCTTTAAGAGTATCGACTATATCCTTATCCTTTCATGGAAGTCTACCAGAAAATGACTACAGATCTTTGGTATTAGATTAATTAAGTCTTCCATGTCTTTCAGTTACATTCATTAATGATTTTCTATTTATATTAATTCATCGACTTGTTTTTAAAACCATTTATTTTTCCCTATTTTGTCACTTACTACACAAGTTGTAGGTAAACATCGGGCATCATTACAATCTTGGGTGCATGATTTTGAGCCTTCAATATGATATTTATAATGTGGATTTTCAACAATTTCATTTTTTTCATCATCCATGTTAGATGTTCTTAGTCCTAATGTGTACATTATAGGTCTCATCTTAGTCAATTTTATCAATGTAACAAATAGTTGACATCTTTGACTATCATAATCCAAATTATCAAAGAATTTATCCCAAATTTGTTGAACCAGTATTCTTGAATGATGATTATACTTTTTTTATGCATTGGATCTAAAATATTTTCATCCACTTGAATTAAGTACTTGTTTTTTCTATGCACAATTCTTGGAGGTGTTTTTAATGGTAGAATTTGTCAAGAGGGTGTTTGAAAATTATTATTGGTTTCATTGTTTAGAGGTGGGATGACATTTTCTTTATTATTTCTATCTTTATTAGATATTTTCATGAAATTTTACTGATCATTAAATTCAAAATTATTTGTTTCCATCAAATTTTATTCATTTTCAGGGTGGGTAAAGCATAATACATAGACTAATCATCGATAAAAAAAACATGGAACTTTGAATGTAAATTTCAAACATATCTATTTCATCATTATCGATTTCATTATTATTCATTTAATTATGGTCAATTTCATCATTATTCAATTTATTATGGTAAATTTCATCTTTATTCAATTCATTATTGTCAATTTCATAATTATTTAATTCATTATTGTTAATTGTATCATTATCTATGGCATTTGGTTCATCAGGATTAGGGTATGTACCTTGTCTAACATGAATTTTTTGCATTCATATCTTATTTTTCTCTATCAAATCTTCTAATTCCTCTAGTGTTCTATTCTACAATATCTTCCTCTTCATCTAACATGATTCATCACCCATCAATGATAATTGATAGCTTTTCAAAGGTGGGGTGAAGTACATAGGTACCATAGGTCTTACAATAGTATGAAGAGCATGTTTATGGTGATAGAATTCTCAATTTGGTCTAACAATATATGTTGAAAACTGAGATTAGTCTATAATAATAATAACATGATCATGTTATTACATAATTTGATTGTGTTATTTATTATCCTATGTTCTATTACACCATATATATTGAGAAGTGTATATTAATAATAATGTGATCACGTTATTTAATAACATGATCCCGTTATTATTTATACTTGGTTGGGGTTTGAATTGACATTGCGAACTGAGTGATGTCTAGATTAAGAAAACATGATCACATTATTAAATAATGTAATTGTGTTATACTTAATATAGATTAGAGATTAGGGATTAGGGATTAAGGCATTAGTGCATAGGGTTTAGGGATTAGGTATTAGGTATTATAATTTATCATTTAGGGATTAAGGATTAGGGATTAAAATTTATATTTTAGGGTTTAGGTATTGGGGATTAAGGCATGTACGGTTTAGCTTTAAGGG
>JARHVA010005268.1:805000-825000 GCA_037957365.1 Torreya grandis | reverse complement strand
AATAATGACATACTGTTAATACCATGATCATGTTATTAATGCAGTCATGCTATTTGAATTTTATTTCAAATCCCATGCCTTTTGGCTCAAGAATGGCTTGGATTCTCGAGGCTAAGGTTTAGACCTATCAGTCTACAATCAAATCTAAGACGTATGATAAAACTAGCACTATGAATTTTAATTCAACCATGATCTCAAAATACAATACAAATTTCAATATGAAAATTCAAAAACTATGATTTTTATAATTTTTTGAATAATTTAAGGTTTCGAACTATGTTTATTTCTAACTATACCTTTTTTATGCCACTACATGCCACAAAGATACATGACTATACATGTTCATGTAATTTGCCTTTCACTGATCCAAATGAAAAATGCATTATATTGTCAAAAACTAGGCACAATTATACACATTAGAAAAAAAACATGATTTTAATTTTTGTTTGAGGTAGTTAGGTGAGTCACATGGATGGCTATCCATTGTTTTATTTGTTTTAAGGATCTATTTACTTAAAAAATTCATAAAAAGAGTACTGAGTAAAAGATTATATGAAAGACAGGTCACAAAATATAAGTTCTTATCTTATGTTTTACCAAAGGCTTAAAAATAATATTAAATGCTACTCAAAAAATTGTGCACTACATTGTGATCTATCTACTTTATTTTCTTAAAAAATGAGTAGTTCTGATTCAAATTTTAGATATTTTACCTAGTTATACTTAACCACTTTTTAATAAAATTAGTGTTTTGGAAAATAGACTCAAAATGATATATTTCATGATCTTAAACCATATTCAAATTTGGAGTGTAGATATCTCAAATTATCTACAGAATTTTATATTTCTAAAATTTTAGGAAAATCATGTCTAGGGGTAGGCCACTTTTTGTCACCTAATTTTATACACATACACAAATAATATTGCCTTACATTTTAAATACACCCAAGTCTAGCATTATTTTAGAGTTGGGAATATATTTTAGTTATTAAAAGAAAAAAAATGGTATTTAACAATGCTTCTTCATATTTTAATTTGTATACTCTCAACAAGTCCTCTCTTATTTCTAAAGTTAACATTAATCTTGTCCCTCTCTAGGACCTTATCACTCATAGGGGAGATGATAATTGTGATACAAAATGGATTCTTCCCTATTTAGCTAAGGATAAAATACTTAATGATAAAATTGCCATTACACATCGAGGTGGGCAGTAACATAGCCAATCTCAACACCACTGTCATAGTGGCACGTCATATTGGTGTATGACCCCTCCTAGGTAGCAATGAGGGTGTTAACCCCCACCTACTTACCCTATTGTGTAGGATGGATTGGATTCTCATCTTCCTCCTCTATGTCCAAATACATGGGGGTGATAGATAGAGGTTGGTTACACAAGTTGAACAAGTTCCTATTACTCTCTCTGGAATTTTCTCCTACTTGGCCATAAAATAAGGACATTTCTCAAAATTCTTTTTGGGAGATAATTATATATGAAAATGAGTTAACAAGCTCGGTATGGGGTCCAGATGATATGGATAATTTGCCTTTTGACCTTATTCTGGAAGTTTAATGTTCTCTTTTATGATGTTTTAATGACTTGTTCTTAGGTGGGGCCTAGTGTTTTTATTACTTTTATTGTTTCCTATTGCTAGGCTTGGCTTATTCTGAGGTTAAAGCATGATTCCATAATGCATATTTTTCTTTTTTGAATCATTTGTATATTATATATTTTCTTAATAAAGAGATATATTTCATTAAAAAATAGTTTTTTCTTACTAGTGTTTACCCTTACATAGTTATAAAAATGCCCATGTGAGTTGTGAGGGACATACAAATACTTTAGTTAAACTTGGAAAGACCAAATAGCATTTTCAAAAAATTATTGGAATGGTTTTCTTTTATTATCTATTATTGTCACCTTCTATTTTGAAATAAATTGTGATTCATGTCCTCTTATAGTGAATTGGATTTGTTTACTTAAAAATAGATAAGAATTTATTTCAGGTCATCCCTTTAGAATTTGGCTGGTTATTTTGAAGTAATTAACACTTTAATATGTAGACATATTAAATTCAAACAAAGATGTTAGAATTATAAATTTAGAATAACATGTTCTTCCTCATTAAAATGAGCTAACTCACTAGTTTACTTATAGATGATTAAATTGAAACTTCATAAATATGTTACGAAAGTTAATGTCTAGTCTCACATAGCCTAGGATAATTTATAGGTTTAATAACTAATATTTTACATAAGGTCTAGTCATAGGACCAATATAAAATAAATTATTACAAATAAATAAAATAACGATTTGTGAAAGAGGAATATGGATCATCACTATATATAAAGTGTTGGTATAGAATTAGAAGACATTAAATTATAATTGTGTGTGTGAGTTGGGTGTAGTGGGGAGGGTTTAAGTGGGGGGAGGTGAGAGGGTTGTTGGTGTCAATGTGTGTGTGTTTTCAGGGGGAGGGTGAGGTGAGGGGGTTGTTGGTGTGGGTGTGAGGGGGTTATGGTTGTGGTTGTGTGCATGTGAGTTGACGAGGGTGTATGAAATATATATTGTTAGTTTTAGAACAACATCAAATTTATTTAAAACCTTCCAAATGCAATTTTTTAGTCATAGAGACAAATTAATTGGGACATATTATTTCGCATGAATAAGTCAAAGTTGACCCTAAAATATCAAATTTATCATGAAGTGGAAAGTTCCAAAGACCTTCAAACCCTTTATAATTTTTTTGCATGAGTGGGATACTATCACATATTATTTTAAAATATTATAGTATAATAGGTTGACTCACATCCTTGTTGAGGATGGACTCTTTCTAGTGGAATTAACTAACATGTATGAAGGCATTTAAGATACTGAAAGAGGATGCACATACCACTCTAGTTTCAGCTACACATGATATTTTAAAAAAAATGTCATTGACTGTGATGCATTAGGATATCACTAACTCATGTAGGAAGGAAGACCCACTAACATTAGAAGTTGTCAACTTAAGTGAAGAAAAAATATCTAGACAATACATGATAAGGAGATGATGGTTATCCTTCATGTAGTAAAACACTGGAGTTATTATCTAATGTGTAGACACTTTTAGGGAAATACTGATCATGATAGTTTCAAATATTATTTGGAATTCAATGACTTTCATCTAAATAGATATAAATGGATAACTAAAATATTGGGATGTGACATTGAAATAGTGTTTAAGAAAGGAAAGGATAACATGGTAGAAAATGCACTATTTAGGAGGGATGAATATGCTAGGGTCTTGTTATGGACAATCACCATTTAGTAGACATATTGATTAGAAGAGGAATGATATAAATTAGATAATGACATGGATACACATGTTCTATTTCATAATCTTCATCATGGTTTAATTGTTTATAAAAACATTGAGTGGAAAGGAGATGACTTATGGTATATAGTTATATTATACCTTTTTAAGAATTATATCCTCAAACATAAGGTAACTCAGGAGATTCATGCATCTCCAATCAGGTACACCCCATATTTTTGATGAACTAACATAGAATCAAGTAGGATTTATTTTGGGAAGGGCACAAGGGGGATATATATTTTTTTTAGGAAAAATGCATGATTTTTCAATAGATAATAAATATAAAACACTTAAGACACTAGGTTTTCTACAACATTTATCCATCCCTAGCTATAGGTGAGAGGAGGTTTCCATAGATTTCATTACATTATTTATCAATCCTGGAGATTAAAAAATCATCATGGTAGTTGTGGATAGGCTCATAAAATAGTATCATTTGTGTTCCTTACCTCAACCATTTGTAACTAGTATACTATCCTCTACTTTTATTCAATATATTTTATAATATGCATAGTACTCTAAAGAATATTGTAAGTGATTATGATCCAATATTCACTAGTAATTTATAGATTGGTTTAATATCAAGTTTGGATACTTTTTTGTGTCATATATCACAATATCATCCTCAATATGATGATAAACGAGAGGTTGTAAATACATGCATATAAGGGTATCTCGATTATTTTTAAATAGATAAAAAGAAACAATGAGTTCGTTTGATACCATTATAATAATGGTTTTATAAAAATTCCTTCCATACCAACTCCAAAATGTAACCATTTTTGGCATTATATGAATATCATCTGCCATCCATCATTAATAAAATATGATATCATTCACCCTGGATGCTTCCTTCATTTTCATAATGTTTTACCACATATATCTTATGTTTTACAAGTTTAAATATATATGTCATTATATTATTTTATTCTTTTGTTATTGTAGACTACATGGTTTCCAAATAGTAAACTATTTCATAGCTAGTATTTCTACTAGATCCAGGAAGATACTTATGAAGGGAGTAACCGACGATAGAAAATAGATCTACTTAAAAATTTTAAAACTCTAATATATTTAAAAACTAATTTTCACTAACTAATCCATGCTAATATCATGAACATATATTATAGTGATAGATGGAGAAAAATATTTGTAGCTTTGAGCTAAATTATTAATGACTCCAAATTTCATGAAATTGATGCAAATTTTTTATTTATGACTAAATTTAATGTGATGGAATAGGAAAGAGATGGTTTTTTGTATAAAAATATATAGTAATAAATGTAGTGATCGAATTATAAATCTTGATCTAGATTTAGATATAGATCTTGATGATTCATATTATTCAAGGCCAACTTAGAGATTTTCATGTAGATTTTAGTGTTCCATTCAATGATGCAATTCATTATTATGGTCTATGATTAAAAAACTAAAATCATCATGTTGGACACTCTTGAGAGGCTATAAAAGTCTTGTGAGGGAAAAGGCATGAATAATACTACATTATTGTGTAGAAGATGTAAATGTTGAGTTCAAATTGAAGTTGAGAAATGCCACTATAATTTTTAATATATTTTGAAATGAGCTATGGGTGATTACATATTTATGATTTGGGGAATGTATTTTAATCTTTAAAATTATTAGAGTGGACGTATCATAGGAGGAGTTGATAAATACGAGCTTATTTTCAGGTTTTCACAATTTTAAAAGAAGATGCTAATGTGGATGGCATGGTGAATGGAGTGATCTTATCTAATAATAAAAAATGTTGTGGTCCACACTCTCAATCAATCACATAAATCCATAAAAGTGTGATATATTTTTAAAAATATATGTTGGTTGTATAAATAAATTCATTGATTTTGTTAGTATGGCTTAAGTTTGTCCTCATGAATCTAGTGGGTGGTGAAACAAGGATTGTAGGTTGGAATGAAAAAAATTATTATTTTAATATTATAAACCCAAGGTGTTATATATTGGGATCAACTCAAGTAAATCCAATGGAAATGATATGAAATAAACTCACTAGTTTCCATTTGTGATTAGTCTTTTTAGCATTATATCTATCATATGAGCAACTTCATGTGTTTTGTTTGTGGAGACGTTATAGCCATATAAATCATAATCAAAGTTTTGGTCAATATTTGTACATTTAAGAAGTTAGTTTCAGTAAAGTTTTGAGAATGATTTTCACCATCTAATCTTGTGTTTTATAATATTGCATTGTCTTTCCCTCTCACTTGTTGGTCTATTTCTATGTTTATCTTCATGGTGTTTATTTTTAGTTAATTTATTTTACCACATCGGTTTCAAGAGTTATTGATAGGTGTTAATTATTATTTCTCATAAATTTTTATCATTTTTTAAAAGTCAAAGTGGGTATATTGAGACTGAGGCTCTTATATTTTAGCATGTCATTGTTAACATTGCAAATTTGTACCTCAATTTTCCCTATATTCATTTTTTCAATTAATTAAAACTTGGATGCAAGTTCACAAGGGTTGAACTATTGAATTAAAATTGTGTGAATTTATGGTTGGCCTATCCTGAATTTGTATCCTAGTGAACTACATGTGTAATCCTCTAAGGATGATTAAAATGATGTTATTTATGGAGAAGGCATCTCAGCTATGGAGAAATTGGTCTTTGACTAGAATTTATTTTCCCCAAAAAAATTGACACAAGAGATCTATGAGAATAAAGATATTCAGGTGATGATCAAAACTTTGATTTCATAATTGATCCTTGATCAAACAAGGTAATTCAAAACAATATCTAAGTGAAGATATATTATTTCCACTCATTCTAAATCATAATCTGAGAGGAATTCCTAGCCCTATAAAAAAATAGTTAGATAATATGTGCAACTAATCAACTAAGAAGAAAATATTACATACTCATTTTTAGGTAAATCTAGATATACTACCATTATCCTATATCTTTAGATCACAAATAAGGAAACCACTATCTTTGAATCAAGTCTATTGTTGGGAAATTCAATAGAATTTGGGTAAGTTTAGAGGAAGTGATTTTTTGATATTCCCCAACATGGAAAGTGAATATTCGATTTTATTTCTACTACCTCCCCAAAAGTTATTTTGTTTTCACATTTTATAACAAATAAGATAGATAAATAAAATTGTTTGGAGGTCCTTTATTCTTATAAAATGTGGTCTCTCTATTATGAATTTTAAAAAGGTTTGGATGTTTCCCTTGTAATTAAGGAATATACATGCCCTCCATCATATTAAATCTAAAATTTAAGCGATTATGATAATTAATATTATAACATTGAATAGATCTAGATGTATATGTGATAAATTGTGCATCAAAGTTAACCTAAACGATCCTCTAGTTAAAGAGATAAAACTTATGGTTAGTGATCATGCTTGGGTCTTATAATTTTATTATGATAAGTCACCCTTTAGGTGAAATGGATACCATGCAAAAGGCCATTTATGGGAAAATTTGCCATCCTTGACTAAACCCTACAAGCATTATAATTTTTCTCATCCAAAACTCAATCACCCCACTTTGAATTATTATTTTAAATGAGATCAATATTTTCAACCCTAAGCTTATTATGGATTTCCTTATTTCCCCAAAATATATTGTAAACTAAATCCATCAAAATAATACTCCTCCTCTTCTCTTATTCAAATAAACACCCCTCCTTATCCCTCATATTTATTATTATCCCCTTTACCGATTGTTTTGTAAACCCATTGAACATTCTATATTGAATTTTTACTCAAATTGCATCCACCAAAATTGCTTTCAGTAAATTAAATATGGGAAAACAAATATATTTTTTCTCATTCTAGAATACATAAATTAAATCAACTCCAAAATTCTCATCTCCTTAGAAATAACCCTAACCTAGGAAAAGGAAAAGTATAAGGCTATACTTCAACTCATAAGTTCTTGAAAAAAAAAGCATGTAAGGCCCCCTTCAGAAGATATAATTTTAAAAGAGAGAAATTACTGAACCAACGAAGGGAGAGAAAACTTATAAATAGAAATGGAGATATTATCTTGTAATTCTCATGGAATGAGGTCCAATAATAGATAGAGGTTGATTAAGGTACAATTTTAAATACATATCCCAAATCTAGATTTTATCCAAGAAACTAAGCTTCTTAAAATAATGTGTCTATAAAAATGATTAATTTTTTTTATTTTCTTTGATTCATTTTTAATTGGATATGAGGGTTACTATAATGGAATTTGTGTGCTCTTCAAAAAGTATTTAGTTACTTTTTTAATTGTATACTTCGGTAAAAATAGGATCTACCTTAAGATCTCAAGCCTAAAGGAGAATATGTATTTTTAAGGTTTAATGTGTATGCTCTGACAATCTAGGTTGATAAATAGATGACGTGGAAGGAAATATCCATGGGTTTTAACTATTTTAAAGATGAAAATATTTTGTTGGCTAGTGAATTATATTGTATATTAATATATTGTGGCAAAAGAGGTGGGATTTAAAAAAAACCCAGCCCAATTATACTTCATTCAAAGATTTATTGAAAATAATATTTGGAACATTAAGCCTAAATTTGGATCCTTTACAGAGACTAACATAATATATATTTGTGGTAACATTTATGAATGAATTGATATATTTCTAGTCTCTAAACATTATTCAAATCAAAATGGATCCTTCACTCTGATATTAGAAAAGTATCAAGGTATTAACATTTATTTATTTCCCTCATTCTAAAAAGAGATGATTTTCCTACTAACAAGCCCTTTAGATTTGAACTAATGTGGATAAATGATCCAAACATGATAAATGTTATCAAACATTTATGGAATGAACAAAGCTCTAGAGGTAACACCATAATTTTTATTATAGATCATGATCTAAAAAGTGTTAGAGAACACCTCCTTAAATGGAAAAATGAAGTTTCTAGGAATAGTGTTATGTAAAAAAAATATCATTGAATATGATATTCAGATCCTTCAAGACCAAGTGCAGAGGGTTGGTCAAGACATAACCTCACTTCTCATGGAGAAAAAGATAAATACAAAGCTCAACCTAGTTTGAGTAAAGAGGATATTTTATGGAGACAAATATATAGGTAGTGTTCTATTAATTAAGGATACCATAACAAAAAATTATTTCACCAATCTACCCTAGCTATCTATAGTTATAACATGATATTAAAACTTTTAACCACCAATGGTCCTCATACTGAATATTTGGATGTGATTAAGAAGTAGGTAGTCCATTTGTTTGAAAACTTTGTTATTGATTACTACCTATATTTTTATTTAGATCAACATTAATTTATGAGTCTCATTTAATTAATTATCAATGATAATTACAATGCTGATTTAATGAGGCCTTTGTAAAGGAATAAATCTATATTATTATTTAGAACATGAACATTGATAAATCCCTAGGGTCTGATGAGTTCCCTCTAGGATTTTTCAAGTACTCTTTGTAAAATTCAAAAATGGATTTTCTCAAAGATTGGAATGAATCTATATCCTAGATAAAAAATCTAAAGGATTTTAATTAAACTTTTCTATCTCTAATCCCTAATAAAGCTAATATAGACACAAAAGGTAACCTTAGACCTATACCTCTTTGCAATACCATCTATAATAATAATTTAAAGGCCTTGGTCGATCATCTCTAAATCATCCTTCATCTTTTTACTTCAAAATAAAAATGTGTTTTTTTTCCAAAGATAAACAAATCATAGAATATGTTATTATTTTACAAAAACTAAATCACATAACTAATTTGAATAAGGAAGTGATTATGATTATCAAACTTGATATTATAAAATCTAATTATAGATTAAATGATAAATTTCATTTTGAAATCCATAATGCTTTTGGGATCTAAGAGGATTAGTGGGATAGGATCAAATATTTCATCTCCTATCCTATGTTTTTAGTTCTTGTAAATAAAGTTCCAACATGTACTTTAAGGACTTTATAATGACTTTAATAGGAAGGTAAAATATCTTCGCACATATTCATCATAATGGAATATTCCATTTTTATATCCTTATCAAATAGGAAATTATTAAATCTAATTCCCATCTTTAGCATTACTAAGAATGTAAAATTTTATCACAGATAGTTTATGGATGATAATATTTTAGGAAACTCTGCTCATATTCAGGATGGTAGAACATGACATAAAATTATAGATTATATTAGTGTTATTTTGGTTATGATATTATCCTCAAAAAATAGAATTTTATTCTTTGACACATTTAAGCGTAAACAAAATAAGATCAAGCAAATTCTTGGATTTTCTTTAGGTTCTCTTTGCATCAAATACATCAAAATTCCCCTCTTTGATGGTCTGTCAAAAAAAAAGGAAAAAATAACCATAATATTTGTGAGTAAATTGGCTTATTGGAAAGTAAAATTTATCTCCTGGGAAGGAAAAATATAATTAATTTAGATTTTTCTCCAATAAATACTAGTCTACATGATGCCGGTCTCATAAGTTCTAGTTAGTGTTAAATACACAAATTGACTAACATTATGAACTTGTTTCTATAGAATGGTCCTTCTAGGTCTAATAGATAAATTTAATGAAATGGGAATTGGTTTGATTTCCTAAATTAAATTATGGGCTTCAATTATTATTTTTAACAATATGAATGAATCTTTGTGAGTAAAACCTATAGGGAGAATTTATCAAGACAAACACAACACTTGGATACTTTTTTTAGGAGTAAATTGTTTTGATTACTTATATTATCCTTCCCATGTTTTTAATACTTACCATTGAATGTATTGGTCTCATATATTGAATTTATGTTTGGGATGTGTAAACCTTATCTCTAACTCTCTCTACTATGATATTAAAAATGGCAGATACATTAGCATCTAGAAGTATGCCTACTCAAGTGTGGGTAATCTATGCAATCCTCGTTCCTTCATTTTATAAGATTAATTATCAAACCCATTAGGACCCCTGTATTTTCATTATTGGTTTGAAACCCAAAGTATACAGGGCCCTTAGAGGAGAAGGAAAAAATTAACACTCAATTGAACCAACCATTTCTTTGTTCTTATTATCTATTTTAACTTCTTCATGAAATCTGTTTGTAGTAGTAGCTCTGACAATATTGATGAATTAAAATGGAATGGAAATCATTCTAACAAATTGTAAATGAAAAAAGGCTATAATAATTTTATTTCTCATATTAATTATAAAATATGGCATGCATACAAATTATAAATCCCTCAAAGAATATTTAAAGCTAACTTATATATGTGGTTTATCATGAAGAATAAATCTCTTTTCTAGGAAGACCTCAAAGGATTAGTTTTCAAGGGCCCTCTTCATGAGTATTTTATGGGAATAGTGTTAAAATCCAGAACCATGCCATGCTTCATTATAATTTTACATGAAAGTTTTGGTCTTACTTTTTAAATAAAAAAGTAAGACATTAGGTAACAAATTGTTCTATTAATTAAATTTATATTCACTAGATACAATAGGGAGGGGATAAATTGAAAATTATCTAAGGTATGGCCCTTCCTCTAATCATCTAAACCTTGTGGAAAGAAAGAAATAACATAATATTTAGGAACATGTCCCACTCTTAAGAAATTCTTATGTCTAAAATTGAAGCCCTCCTTCAAGATATTTTAAGGCTAAATTTATGCGTCCAAAATTAAAAATCACTAGGTAGGAAGAATGTATTCTCTTAAAATAGATTTATTTTTTAAAAAGACATCAACCTCACTCCTCATATAAACAAAAGGCTAATAACTTCTTAGTGGTCCCAAAGCTAAATTTATGTTACGCTCAATTTTGATAGGGCTTCCAAATGTAACCATGTGTTTTTAGAGGTGTAGGCATCTACATAGATAATATGAAACACATGGTATCATGTTATTCCTTAAACATTTCATTTTAATAACTAGTTATTCTCAAAATATTGAGAACTGTTATTAAATGTAATTTTAGGAAAACATTTGTTGAAGTTGTTTCTATCTTGATTATCAAAAATGTTAAATCAATAAAATAGTGGTAGCTTAATTCAATCATTTAATATATATTTTATTTCATTCCTTTGTTTCAAGGTAATTCCTTCTACCAAAACTATCATTGGCCTAAATCTCCAGTGGATTACCCAACTAAATTTGGATCTCTTCACCTTCCTTATAATGAACATTGGCATTGTCAAGGTTCCCCTCGTTAGTGAGGATAAAAATAATTAATTATAAAATATTTGATATATTTGGATTCTGGATAGGTTGTCATAGGCTTAGGTTTTCCTCCACTTTTCATCTTCTTGGACCAATTATGTTTGATGTTCTTGCAGAAGCCATGGATTGTTTATTGGGTTCAATCATTGTCAAAAAAGTTGTTCAATGATCTTGGTTTAGTGCATGAATGTTGTTATTGAATTCGGTAACCAAGGATTTCAGTAGCGGCATTTTAATACATTACCTATATTTATTCAATGTAAGTTCTTCCTTTTTACACTAGTGGATTGCTCTAGGATGTGATTTTTTTATTGATATTTTTTTTGGTTTGTAAAGCTTATAGGATTTTATTTTTTTTTCTCTCTTTTTACTCACTAGTTGACTTTATAGTTTCTTGTCTTTTGGACTTTTTACTCAACTTATTTTGTTCTTCTAGAGACTTATTTTATATTTCTTGACTTGATTTTATAGTCATATTCTACTATACCATAGGGTAAGCACCCATTTTCCCTTATTATTTTATATAAAAATATTAATACTCAAATTATATAGGTATGAGGGTATATATATCAAAATAAAAGAGCTATCCATATTTTTATTATTGGGTGCACTAATAGTGGTAGCCATTAAAAGTTGTGATACATGATTAATTTAAATGTGTACATTTACTGTTTTCACCATCACTTGTAACATTTAATATTTTCACCAACACCTATTTCTATCATAATCTAATTAATTATTCCAGCACAAAACTCATGTTCTATCCTAATCAATAATGATGAGTACATATTGACTAAGTAATAAGATCCAATGGTCTTATGACATGATGGCCACGTTTTTTAGTTTCTAGTTCCATATGACAAATATTCTCACGAGTGGCAACATGGTTCACATACCATTGTATTCAATCCTATGCTCGATTTTAATTTATATTTCACCTTATTCCATTTGCATTAATTAATCAAGGCATTATCTTCTTGTTATCATCCTTTAATTCTTATCGGTACGCCTAAGTTTTTTACAACTAGTCATGGAAGTTATACATTGAAATATGAATTGAGGCCTCTAAAAATACTAATAAGTCAATTAAAATTTATGACTACTTTATTTAATACCTAAAAAAATATTTTACTTTAAAAAATTAAGAAAAACATGGGTACGCTAAGTCTTTGTATATACAAGGCTAAAATACACATTTCAATAATTGCATCAAACTAAAATCAAGTTATTTTCATGTGATATCGAAGTGTATATGTCCTTTCTAACTCCCAATTATTAGACACAATATTATCCATTGATTCACGTAAAAATATTTCCTTAGTCATTTAATCATCAATTCATATCATTAAGATCTCTTACAATCGAAGTCTCTCATGCTCTTGGTTAAATGAATTTTCACATTTATCTAATTCTTACCTTGTCCATATTGTGTCAAAATATTGTATCAAAATAAAGTCATAACGAATCATACAATTATATTTAGTTATCTAAGAAGAAAATATGAATCCCTTTATCTTCCTTGGATTGGAACTGCTCAAAATACACTATAAGTACACAAAGCCTCAATTCCAAACATGTGATATATAGTTTCACACACACACAACTACACCCACTTACTCTTTCTTCTCACCCCCCAACCCCCACCCCCACACCCACACCCACTGCTCATAATACACTATAAGTACACAAAGCCTCAATTCCAAACATGTGATATATAGTTTCACACACACACAACTACACCCACTTACTCTTTCTTCTCACCCCCCCAACCCCACACCCACACCCACACCCACACCCACACCCACACCCCTGAATAGATTACTTGGGCCAAATAACTTACAATCTTTTCTTGCAATATTATGGCGACCTAGGTCAACTGAAAAAGGATAAATGGTTCACCACATTCTGCCTATGAAATTAGAGAAGAATAACTAATACCCTAATCCACCTAAGCTAACATCCCTGTTCAAATAGTTATAGTCCCAAAAAAGAAATTAAAACGATGGAAGTGGCCAAAATAGGGACATAATTGGTGGAGGGTAGATTATAACATTTTTATGAAATTTAATTTTTTTAAATAAATTTTATGTTTTATTTAACTTATAAATGTCAACATGTTCGGTATTTTATAAATGCCACCATGGTCGTAACCTTGTGTTTAAATTTATATTTTATGTAAACGATATATTATGGAACTCTTAAAGACTTGATGAAATGTGTCTATATACATGAATAAAAACAATCTATACGGAACTAGGAAGTGAATCTCACGAAAGTTTACAATCGCCATAAACATTGGTTAATAGAGAGCAGGGATAATGAACTTAAGCAATCCTTTTAAACTGTTAACCATCTAGCCTCGTTTGTTAGTAGAGAGCAGGTATGGTCAACGAAGTGAAATGTAACGCTTTGTACGGTATGTAATCATGATATTAGGTGGATAGCAATGAGATATCCAACTCACTTATTGGTCGTGCAAAACCTGACTAGAGACAAAGGCATACGTATCCAATTGGAAGTGGGTCATGGGTTAAAACTTTATGGCATGGGTCCATCTATTCCCGGACTTCTACAGACCAATTTTCATCCAAAAACGTAAGAGCTTGAGTCCTCTTGATATCATTTGTTGGGATTTTATTTAACAACGGCAGCACCGCAATCGAGGTCTCGTTGTTGGCAAATATGAAGCTGCCAACGCTGTATTCAACACAAACATTTCGTGCGGACAGAAGTCAGATCCTACACCTATGGACCGCGAAAGCAAAAACAAATCTTCTTCAGTCGGAAACTCCACGCATGCCTGAGATTACATCGCCGAACTATTTTGCCCGGTAATCTGCCTACTTAAATTACTGAGATACTCACTTTTCAAAAATCCCTTAATTACTTGTAATGTAAATTTCTTTTTAAAAAATTCAAAAGAAAGAAGCATAAGCAAGAGATTCTTATAAATATTTCCACTTTATATTTCATTTCATTTAACAAATTATAATATGGAAACGCTAAATTTAAAAGGATTATATATGGCACTCATTAAATATGCATTCTAAACATATTAAATAAACAAATAAAAAAACGTGCAATTAAAAATCATTAGATAGAGACTCTAACATGTACTTTGTTGCAAGAGGTTTTCCACTCATATTTTTGCTTATTCGTGTTGCCTTACACTGAAATGCTTGTTTTATGTGGTTATTTTGAGATGATTTTAATATATAAGTAAAATTTATATTATAAATTTAAACCTAAATTTTTTATGGTAATGAAATATATATTTTAGAATTAACGAGAATTTTTTGTAACTTCGTTACTATTTTGATCATAAACTGTAATTACATATCAATTACGTCTAATTAAATATTGGTTATATTATTCAAAGATATTTATATATATAGTGGCTTGATGAATTTTGTTTTGTTTTGTTTTATTTTTAACGTATTAATCAAAAGTGTAAAATTGGGATCTTTGCATTGCCGAGTCTCTAAGCTTTTATGTCACATTGTCGATCGTCATGGATTAAGGTAGGATTTTGTTTTTGTTTACATTTATTATTGATTTTGACCAGTGATTCCCTCTATAGATGGTAGGGGGTACCTTATTTTAATTGATTGTCACCTTTCTCTATACATCCATGAATGCAAACAGAGCTGGCATGAGTGAAAGTAAGATTGGCACTAAAGACGACAAGGAAATTTATCTCAAAAATATTTCACAAGTTAATGTTGTTGATCTTGACTCTCCATTACTTGATGTTTTTTTGGATATGCATGAATTTGACAAACACTGTCATTTTCAAAAAAAATTTGCTTTGATTGCTTATTTTGTGGGTTGAGTCACTCCTGAGAGCCTTTTGAAACAATGGGTTCCCAATCATTGGCAAGGCCATAGAGTTAAACTAGTAGTCTAGAACCTTACAAAGGAATTTTTATGTTTTGTTTCTCCGACAATAAACACTGCAAAACCATTGCCAACCATGGGCCTTGGTTTATTCACAACAATTTGTTTTTTCTCATCACTTAGGACATTCAAGTTTTGGAACAAGCAAAAATAAAAATTCTTGTTTGGGTTGAGTTTTCATGCCCACCTCTCCGTTTATGGGGTTCTATTGATCAACTCATAAAACCCATAGGGCACTTCATATGCCATGAGCAGACCATGTTTTTTATGGCTCGTCCCAAAAAGAGGGTTTGTGTTAAAGTGGATTTATTATGATACTTGAAAAGCTCCATTGATAGACAAATCAATACTAATATATCATATCAAGGAGTTATATATATGAATCTTTTGAATACTTGCTTTTGATGCAAGTCCTCAGACCACATGATTTGAGAATACCCTTTGATGGTGCATGTGGATTCTACTTCTTAGGAAAAGGGTGGACCTAAGGGCTAATTTCATAATGTAAATAATGATGGTTGGACCACAGTCACCAACAAAAAAAATTATAACTCCTCAAAAATTGGTGGTAGGCCCAAGCTTCTTCATAAAGCCCTGTTGGGAATAATCATGCATCGGCATTTGCTACAAAATTAATTTTCTTAATAAAGTTTCACCTCCACTTATGCATACACCACATGTAGTGTCTTCTCTAGTTGAGGCACCACCCTTAGCTCCACCATCATAACCCTCTAATAAGGTGAATATTTCAAAGGAGGAATAGAGTTTGGTCACCTTGGATCAAAAATCAATTTTATGGCATTCCCTAAATCTATATCCATCCCTTGAGGAGGAAGAATATATGGCTCATAAGAGACAATCATTTAAAATGATTGATATATGGCATACAAGATGATATATAATCAGTTTATTGTGGTTTAAAATATCACATAGGAGAATGATATGCACCTCGATGGTTCCCAATGATTGCTTACTCTTAGAATGTTTAGGGACTTATTGTTCCTCCACATAAATATGTGGTCGTGAATAGTTATCATCTTATTATCAGTATGAAAATTTTTTTCTTGCAAGAGGTTAAGATTCCTATCTGTTTATTACATAATCGAACATGAATAATATAGACTAGGTCCATTTATCAAGCTATAGGGCATGAAGCTAGGTACAATGTGTCTATCACTTTACCAGCTCAAAATATTTATAATAACATATTTATTACTATTTAAACCCACCCATGGGGTGGCTTAAACCCTTTTTGAATTTAATAATCATATCATTGGGCTGGCTAACTTGTACAACTCTAGTGATGCTATGGAATGGGCCTCACTGTGGAGATCATTGGCAAACACACTTCTTCACACACATTGGGACATCTATGGTAATTAAAAAATGGCAGAATCTATTAAAGATAAGGAAGGGCATATTCTCATGCATTGGTGTGGTGGTAAATGAGAGGCTTGGTTTTATATGAATAAAAGATTGGGTTATTTGATCCAAATTATCATTGTAGGAAAAACATGGATACCCCTAGTTTATGTGGTCTAATTGGTGATAACAATAGATGGGGTGCTTCAAAAGCTAGATCAAGATTTTCTAGTTAAACAATATCTCTCTTTTTTTCCCCTAATGTATGACTAGCTAGTGTTAGTCATCCTTCATACTCTTTATCAAATCACCGTCCTATCTATTTCAATATTGAGTAGACCATGCCTCAAGTGAAGCCTATCTCAAACCAATTTTATGTCAATATTGCTCACCTTAAACATGAAATAATAGTGGAGCATATAATCAAAATCTAAAATGTGATTCAATGGCTAGGAGAGAACTTTAGCTAGATCTAGGGTTGTTCAAATGATCTTAACTGTACCTTCACCTTTATTTAAATTTAAGGTAAATAAGTACCATCTTTTAGGTGTCATCTACATAATGCTATAAACCATGAATACCTCTAGGTTTCATAGGCATTGCAACTATCTCCTTTTAATCTTTAGTTTCAAGCTCAAGTATCCCATTGGCATCATAGGCTTCAAGTGGAGGAGGCCCACAAGGATAGAAGAACTTAGTTGAGAGCTTGATGCATTGGCTAAAATAAGGAACCAAAGTCTCTACTTATTTATTTGACCTTCACTATTCAAGGAGAGTTGTTGATAGAATTAAAGAATTCAAGGAAGGAAATGATCAGATTACCAAACTTCCTGACATTTTATAAAAAAATTCATCACTACCATGGATTTTTTCTACCTAAAATTCCTCTTCAAAAATGGGAAACAACTCTCTATGAATGCCTCTAAATTATTTTTTGCAATGTTTCCAATTGCTAAAGGATTGCCTATGATAGGCCCTTATCTCTCAGTGATCTCCATGAGGTGGTTAAGAAAATGGAAATTGATAAAGCTTCAAGAATTGACAGTTTCCATTGTGAGATCTACCAAACTCTTTGGGATACTGTAGGCCCTAATTTTCATAAGGTATATTTTGAATTTTTTTAAACTAATTATTTAGAACCCCTTATAAATTAAGGTAACTTTAAGTTTATTTCAAAGGATGGTGACCCTAAAATTATCACCAATTGGAGACCTATTACTCATTTAAACATCTCTTATAATATTATTGCTAAGGCTTTAGCCCTTCGGGTCAAACATATTCTTACTTTCATTTTTAGAAGTGAATAAACTGGCTTTATTCAACATAGATTCATTCTAGATAACATAATTTCTATCTGAAAAGGTATAGATTTCACGAATGTATCCAATCCAAAATATATACTTATCAATATTTATTTTTAAAAAGGCTTATGACCATATTGAGTGGCCCTTTATTCTATCCATGTTATAAGCCCTTGGCTCTAGCCCCAAATTTGTTTACATAGCCAATATACTCTTCTAGAATGCTAGGGAATATATTAAAATAAATGACACTCAATATTATTAGTTTGAAAGTCATCACTCTATCCTAAAAGTATGTCAAGTAGCCCCTTCATTATATGTTCTAACAATAGAAAACATTAGCTACATGTTAGCTATCTACAATATCATGGGTTTGGTGAATGGAAATTTTCTCAATTTGATGTATAGTTGATGAATGGACACTTTGTTGATGATTCATTTATTCTTCTTATAGAGGAATAAGATTCAGTTACTAATTTTATGGAATGCCTCCATATTTCTTATTTTTCAGGTTCATGTATACAATGGAGAAAGATTCAATACTATTGCTAATCTCTTGTCCTAAACCTCCTTGGATGGAGGGATATAAGTGATAGTGGATTATTCAAGGGGTTAAATTTATGTTTCTTCACATCCATTTTATTTTTTGGGCTTATCCCTCTAATTTATGTTCTTATGTGGTGCAAATGGTTGAGAAAAAAAAATCTTTCTAGATCACAAAGCCTTTGTCTCTAGCAAGAAAATTTTAGATTTATTCCAAGGTTTTGGCAAGTACTCATGTTTACTACTCATCATGGTGGGCCCCCTATAATGTATCTTAAATTAAATTATATAAACTCCAAAGATATTTTCTATGGGCTAATCAAGATGGTCACAAGGGCTTTCACAAAGTTGCTTGGAAAATATGTTGCAGGCCTAAAGAAGATGGTGGTCTAGGTCGTTTGGATATTAAAATTTAAGGGCTTACTCTTGCTATTAAATTGATCATTATATTTATTATTGTCAATAAAGTCTAAAAAATTCTTCTTCTCCACTACATTTTTTAAGGGATTCCATCTGGCAAAAAGGCTTGGCAAGGCCTAGGAATTCACTCCCTTCTTGTCACCCCAGTGTTAGTTAAGATTAAAGGTAAATTTATTGTGTAAAACTATGAAAAGAATAGGAGAAGATTAAACCCTATCTTACATGGATTTGCCAGAGTTGTAGGGATGACCTCTCCATTAATACCCATAATATTTCATTGTCACCTTTCTTAAATTTTCATAAGTTTCCCTTTGCCTTAGTCCATTGGGTTAAAGGATTAAGACTATTCAAGAAAGGTGTGAAAACTATAAGAGATCTTTTTTTCAAGGTGTATCAATCCTAGATCACATGATAGTAAATCAAGAATAAAGTTTATTTAAATAATTCAGATGTAGAGACCATAGGATAAATTTAGGGCTCCATACTTGATGAATATTTTCACAAGGTAGGGGTCAACATTCCTGATCTTTGGTGCAGGGAATTTCATTAGACTACACCGACTCCTTTCACTCGATATTATCCTTAGATGCGTTATAATTTTTTATCCCCATAGAATGTTGTTAATAAAATGCTCAACCTCTGATGCAATAGATATTGTAGTCACGGGATTTGGGGTGAGCATTTTTGCACTCTCTAGACTGCTATCATTGACCCCAAAAATGCTCATTTTTATGGTATTTCCTTTATCAGGGCTTTCATGTGGGTGACTATCCCAAACATCTGTAGGTTTCAAATCCCATTTGCTTGACTTGTTAGAAACTTGAGACATTTAAGATTATTTTTGGTTTTTTCTCTCACACACAATTTGTCTAGAACATAATTCATTCCATCATTTAGCCTTTCTGACTGAAATTACTTACATGGAAA
>JARHVA010005268.1:795000-800000 GCA_037957365.1 Torreya grandis | reverse complement strand
CCAAAGTTTCAGGTAGTAGCCTCTTCCTACATTATCTATATTAGTTTTATGTTGGTACTTCCTTCTTACTCTAATAGATTGCTCTGAGATGCTATTTTATATTATTGGTTTGTGGCTTATTTTTAATGTATTTTGGGCTTCTATTATTTGGTGTTATCTCTATTACTAGTTAGTTAGATTTGCAATTTCTTAGATTTTTGGCTTTCTACTCATCTCATTATGTTTCTCTAGATACTTATTTTATATTTCTTGGCTTGATTTACTAGTCATATTATATTTAACCATAGGTTACGGGCCCATATATGAGGCTATATATAGGAAAAATAAGTGTTATCCCACCTTTTCTTAGATGCAGCACTATTAGTGGCATTTACAAAAGGTCATGACACATGTGACTAACTTATAGTTTTACATTTAATATTTTCACCAACACCTATTTAGACTATGATCAAATTAAGTATTCTATCACAAAAATCATACTCTTAATACGTCTTGACTAAATAACAAGATACAATGATCTTACGAGGTAATGGTCAAGTTTTTAATTTCCATTTTTATATGATAAATATTCACATGAGTCACAAAAAGCTTCATATAGCATTTAGTATATTCAATCCTATGCTCAAATATCGAATCTATTTTCCTTTATTCCTTTTTCATTGACTAATTGGGGAATTATCTACTTGTTAGCATATGTTTTTAATTGTAGGTACACTTAATTTTTTGATGATTGATCGTTGAAGTTATAAGTTAAAAAATAATAGAGGCTTATTATAAAAACTTGTTGGCCAATTAACATTTATAATTTTTTTTAATATCTAAAAAATTATTCACATACTTTAAAATTTTAAGAAAAATACGAATAAGCTAAGTTATTGTTTACATAAATATAAATCACATATTAAATTCATTGCATCTAACTAAAATCAAGTTATTTTCATGTGAGAATTAAGTGTATATATCATTAGTAGTCAAAATGTGGGACACAATATTATGCTTTGATCCATGTAAAAAAATACATTCAATTGTTCAATTCTCAATTTCTTTCATTATTATCTCTTAAAATCTAGGACTCTTATGCTCATTTATAGATTTTTATCAAGGGGTCTTCACTTTCTCTAAATGGAATCTGCACATTTATCTAATTATTCATTCATCCATCATGTATCAAAATATTGAACAAAAATAAAGTCATATTGAAACATGCAATTGCATTTGATTACCTCAGGAGAAGATATGAATTACTTTACCTCACTTGAATTAGGAGTACACTCATAAAAAACCATAACTATATGAAACCCTGATTCCAAACACTATATATATGTAACATGGGCCAACTAACTTACACACTATATTTTTTTAACATTATAGTGACCTAGTTAAAAAAGAAAAAATATAAATAGTTCACTATACTCTGCATGTGGAATTAGAAAAGAATAATTAAACCCTTAATCCATGTCAGCTAATATGCCTAGTCAAATAATTATAATCATAAAAAAATTAATTAAAAATAATGGAATTGGCAAAAATAGGGATATAATTGGTGAGGGGTCGATTATAACACTTTTGTCAAATTTATTCGTTTATGGAACAAATTTTGTTTTTCATTTGTATTGTTTGCACATATTTTAATAATTTTCAAATATTTTGAATATAGACAAATAAGTCTTATATGGGTATTTATCTATCATCCCTATTCATCATGTTTTTTAATATTTAATTTTATAATTTAGCAAATTACATGTTTATATATATATGACTGCGTTTATTATATTGGCATAGGTTTGTGTTATGCATATTGTAAACACAATTGTAGATAGAATAGCAAAATTAATATTATTTACAATCAATACATAAAAAATAATTTGATTTTTAACAATTAATTCAATTTTTTTATAAATTTAAATCAGCTAATAATATAAATTTATATTAAATAATAATACATATTGCGTACCATATTTTTATTTTTAATAGCCAATTAAAATATGCCAGGCATTGGATGTAACAACACTTTTTCCCCCTGTTATAAATATAGAAGGTTTTAAGTTTTAATTTTAAATTTCAAGCATCAAACCATTCATTTATGTTATTAATAATAATCTTGAACCTTTTTCAATATTGTCATTGTAGTCCATTGAAGTGTCTCAATGGATATACCTTTCGTTTTGTTTGAAAACCGGTCATAAAAAAATGCGGACTATTTTCAATGGATAGATTGTGTTAGTGTTTTTATGATCCTGTGTTCGGTATCATAATTTCTGTAAAATGTTACTAAAATATCACCATGGTCGTTATAGATTTAAATTTATATATTATTTGAGCAATATATTAATGAACACTCGAATACAATTAAATGAAATGTTTCTATTCACGAATAACAAAAATCTATAAGAACTGGCAAGTGAATCTCAAAAAAATAATACAAGCACCATATAAACATGGGTTAGTAGAGAGCAGGGATAATGAATTTAATCAGTCCATTCAAACTTTTCACCATCTGGCCTCTTTTGTTAGTAGAGCGCAGGTATAGTGAATGAGGCCACATGTAACGTTTTGTACAGTATGTCATGACGATATTAAGTGGATAGCAATGAGATATTGGACTCATTTAGTGGTCGTGCAAAACCTGACGAGAGAAAAAGCAATATGTATCCAATTGGAAGTGGGTCGCGGGTCCATGCCATCCCGGACTTCTACAAACCAATTTTCATCCCAAGAAACGTCAAGAGTTGGTGTGTTGTAAATTTTATTGCCAAATAGGAAGCTGCCAACTTTGTATTCAACATTAAAACACTTCGTGCCGACGGAAGCAACTTTTCAAAAACAGCGGAATTACTTGTACCGTTTCTTTATTCTTTTTTTAAAAGAGATTCTCTATAAATGTGCTCAATTTATATCTCAATTATTTTATTGAAACACTAAATTTCAAAGGCTTATATAATGGACTTATTAAATATGCATTCGAAACGTATTAAATAATGATTTAAAAAAAAGTTCAATTAAAAATAATTAGATAGATTATGGACTCTTAACATATACATTGTTGTAAGAGGTTTCACTACTATATAAGATATTTTTTTGTAAGTAGATTCATTCTTGGTTATCTTGGGAAGAAATGAAAACTAAATTTCAGTTAGTTAATGCTGATATAAATTTTTACAAAGAAATTATTAATGTTGTTTCGTTTTCAATGATTCACAAAAATTTTGTCCATTCCACTCATCTTTAGAGCAAGGACTAGAAGTGGTATGTTGAAACGTCATTTCATAATTACACATCCTGGCTTAGATATGGCTGGCTTATTCTCCATATGCCTATAGTGGACAAGCTTAACTCCTTATGGGGTCTGCATTCCTCCATTCGTGGTGTTTTTGTATTCACACTATCTAGGAGGCTTGCTTGGAACCTGAGCTAGCTCATTTTAATTGGTGTATATTATATCAGGGCCTACCTATAAGTAGACGGGTTGTGCATTTAAGAATTTCCCTTCCCACATGCCCTTTATGTGGCGCTCTAGAAACACTTCCTCATCTTTTTTGACACTGCTTCAAAGCTCAAGGGGACTAGACACAGATTCATGACCTTTTCAAGCCTTTCTAGCCCATGTTTTTTCAATGGGAGCATATCCTTCTTGGAGATGGATATGTGTATATAGTTGGGGTATAATTCCATGGACATTTTTTTTAATGCAATTGCATTAATCAAAAACATGATTGCATTATTCAATTAAAATCGTTGCACTCTTTAAATTATGGCTTAGTTTTTATTGAGACATAACGTGATTGCATTATTAAGTAACACATTCACTTTATTAAATAATGAGATCATTTTATTTTAAACAATAACATGATCATGTTATTTTTAAAAATAACATGATTATGTTAATAATGCGATCATGTTAACTATGTTGCAAAAAAATAAAAATTGAAATCCAAATGCAAATACGTCATTTTACATTCAAGTTTCCTTTGCTATTCACACCTTCCATGATCGTATTTAATGTTAGAGAAACAAAATCTTGACATAAATGCATTAATTTCATCCTAAGAAGCTGTTAATTGATGATATTGCTGTGTAGAAGAGGTAAGTGCTAAAAATCTACACTTGTTAACCCTAATTTTTCATTATTTTCATTATTTAACCCTAAATTTTAGTAGTTTTACTAATTTTTATTGTAATTTTTTCTTGAACATGTCGTGTCAATGCTCCTAACCCTCCATAGAACCCTCTTGTTCCTTCTCCTAACCCTCCACCTAAGTGTCCACATAACTCTCTTGTTCCTCGTCCTATGCCTCCACCTATCCCTCCTACAGTTCCACAAAATCCCCTAGGTAGTCAAAAGATTTTAATTGACAACATTGTGGAAAATAAAATCAAATTGAAGAATTATTTTGGAGAATAAGGTATCCCACTTCCACCAACCCTCACTGCACCCATCTAATCAATTCCCTATAGGCATTATTATGTCAAATAGACTCTATAATGAGTCAAATTGATAGATGGATTTCATATGGGGATATTTGTAGGGCTTATTATGCTGATAAATTATCAACACTTGAAATCAAGAATAAAGAAATGTCAAAATATTCTATTTGTACCTTATTCATTGATCCAGCCACCAATGGCCCATTTTAAATAATTAGTAAATGTTTTTCAATCCATCACTACAAACATAGCTTAATGATTGCCAATTTTTGGGATCAATGGTTGATCATGTTTGATTATTCAATATGTAATAACCATGAGGTCCCATTATAGTTTTTAATAAAACTCTTATCTGAGTTTGTCCTCAATGAAATTCTGAACTATTTTGATTTTAGTGAGTTTCAAGACTGAGGGAAAGGATGTACACAGGATCGATCAGGTGCAAGTCATGCACCTAATCAGATTGTGAAGATTTTCATCTAAAATCCATGTTAGTCTGAGATCACCTCTATAGTTAATTAGGTTGTTGAGATTGACACTCTGCATAATCTTAGTTCACTCATTGATACACTTCT
>JARHVA010005268.1:775000-787500 GCA_037957365.1 Torreya grandis | reverse complement strand
TGAAATTCCTATTCATATGCTCTAAGATCATGAATTATTTTGACTTAACTTATCCTTTCTTGTTCTCAAATCTATTCAAAATATACTCTCAAACAATATTATTTTAAACTAGTGAATTACTAATTAGGTCTATAGGTCAATAGGTCAATTACCCATAATAGAGTTTGTCAATAGGTCAATTACTCATTAAGTTTCTAGGTTTATAGACCTAATTGTTGCTCTAATAGATAAATTCTAAAAATAGAATTTATATCTCTTAAAAATTATCTTTTTAGTATTATTTAATCAATTCCAACATGTTCTAACCCTTACCCAGGTTTAAATAATTAAAATCAACCTAAAACACATCTTACCCAAGTTTTAACATGTTCTACAAGCCAAGAATTTAGCAAAATTATTATTTTGATGGTTCTTAACCAAAAATTGAAATAGATAACATGTTCCATGGGGTGTAATATGTATATTATTAGGTTATTCTCTTCTCATTAGGCTTGATTAACAAACCCACCACCCATTTTAATCTTAAGAATGCCCATCCTAATACAAGAAAAAATTCAAAATTTTAGACTAAGTTCAAACATGTATAAAATGAAACATGTAAGTCATTTTCATTGACCATAAAATCCATCACCTACCCCTTTATGACCTTTAATTAAACCCTAGATCACTTAGATCTAACCTTTTGATTTCAGTCTATTGCACAAGATGCAATGATGGGTCTAAAAATGCAACTTTTTGGCCTTAAACAAGAAACTCCTTGAGCTCTAATTGCCATTTATACTTCAGGGACCTCCAAATATGAATATATCAGTTCAACCACTTAAAAATAGGAAAATTACATATTATCACACTTACACAACACTCAAATCCACCTTGAAGTGTATTTTTGCTACTGTTCTAGATTGTAGAAACATTGTTAGTAAATGTTATCAAGTTTTATGTTGTATTTATAGAAATGTATTTTTTATTCTTATTGATAAAAAAATGATCCTATAAACACACTATTTGGGATTATAACATATAGGACAAAGTTTTTACCCTCCTATTAGGATTTATCGACAACCTCACCACCCATTCTAGCCTAAAAATGTCCTTCCTAATACAAGAAAAATGTGATTTTTAACCTAAGTTAAAACATACATAAAACAAAACCATTAAGTCTTTTTATTTAACCTAAAATCCATCCCTTGTATTTTTAATCCCTCTAATCTCACCCTAGATAAATCATGTGTAACCTTTAAGAGAAATCCATTGGACAAGTTGTAATGAGAGGTCCAAAAATGCAACTTATTGGCATTGAACAAGTAACTTCTTAAGCTTCAACTAGCATTTTTTCCTCTGGAACCTCTAGTTAAGAATATATCACTTTTATCACATAAAAATAGTAAAATTACATGTTATCACATCACCACAACATTCAAATCTAGTCAGAAGTGAATTTTCACTATTGTACTAGAATGCGAAAACACTGATAACAAATGTTGTCAAAGATTATGTTATGATTGTAGAACTCTAGTTTTGATACTTCTTGACTAAAAAATGACACTATAAACACATATAAGTGGGATATATAACATATAGTACCAATTTATTATCCTTTCATCAAGCTTGATCGATAAACCCACCACCCATTATGGCCTCAAGAATGCCCTTTCTAATACAAGAAAAATGCAATTTTATAGCTTTAGTTCAAATATGCATAAAATAAAACCCATAGGTAATTTTAATAAACCATCAGATCCTTCCACTACATATTTAATCCCTATAATATCACCCAATATTTCTTATGTGTAATATTTTATTGGAATCATTTTGACAAGTTGCAATGAGGGGTCAAAAAATGCAACTTTTTGGCACTAAACAAGCAACATCTTCAACTCTAACTTCCATTTATACCTTCGATACATCCACTTAATAATATATAAATTTGGTAATGTATAGATAGGAAAAATATATGTTATTACACTAACAAAATTTTCATATCAACTTGGAAGTGCATTTTGACTACTATTTTGGACTGTGGAAACACTGCTGATAAATGTTCTTAAAGTTTAATTTTATGATTTTAGAACTTAGTTTTCATGCTTATTGATTAAAAAATAACACTAAAAAAATTTAGAATGGAATGGATAATATCTATTACTAGGTTATTAACCTCCCATAAATCCAAATGATAATTCTTGATCGACAAACCTACTGCCCCTTCTGGTATCAAGAACACCCTTCCTAATACAAGAATAACATAAATTTTAAGCCTAAGTTTAAACACTTGTAAAATGAAACCCATAAATCATTTATATGAATGGTTAGATCCTTTACATAACTCTCTAATCCCTCTAATTTTACTTTAAATCAATAAAATGAAAGTTTTGAGACCAATCCATTGGATAAGTTACAGTGAGGAGTTAAAAAATGTATTTTTTTTGGCATTGAATAAGCAACTTTTTGAGCTCCAACTGCTATTTCTACCTTTGATACATCTACATGAGAATATATCACTTTGATCACATACAAATAGGTGAATTACATTTTATCAAACTACCACATTGTTCAAATCAACCAAGCAATGTTTTTTTAATACCATTTTAGAGCATAGAAATGCTGATAACAAATGTTATCAAAGCTTAATTTATGGTTGTAGAACTCTTGTTTTGATGCTTCTTGACTAAAAAATGGTGCTTCTAACATATTTAGGGGGAAGATAACATTTAATACCAGGTTCTTAGCCTTCCATTAGGCCTAACTGACAACTCACCATCTATTTTGGCCTCAATAATCCCCTTCGCAATACAAGAAAAATGTAAATTTTTTAGCCCACAATCAAATACCCATACAACAAAACTTGCATGTCATTTATATGAACTATAAAATTATTCCCCTAACACTTTGGGCCCTTTAATCACACCCCAAAGCACTCAGGGAGAAGCTTTGATAGCAATCGATTGGATAAGTTATAGTGAAGGGTCCAAAAATAATACTTGTTAGCATTAAACAAGCAACTTCTTGAGATTTTAACTACCATTTCTTCCTTCTAGACATCCAACTTATAATATATCATTTTGATCACATCCACATTGGAAAATTACATTTTATCACACTACCACGATGTTCAAATCCATGCTAAAATGAATTCTCACTACCATTCTGGAGTATGGAAACATTGACAATAAATGTTGTGTAACTTTAAGTTATGGTTGTAAAACTCTATTTTTGATGCTTTTTGACTAAAACATGACACTTCCAACATGTCAAAGGGGGTGGATAATGTGTATCACCAATGTTTTACCTCTTTTCACGTCTGATTGATAAAACCACCGCCCATTTCACCCTCAAAAATGTTATTTCAAAGACAATCAAAATGTAAATGTTTAGCCTAAGTTCAAATACCTATAAAATGAAACACGTAAGTAATATCATGAGCTTCAATCACATCCAACCCAAATTTTTATCACATCCAAATTGAGCTTCTCTTAACTTTAATAATATAGAATTATTTACTAAGAGTGCCAACCACATGATGGTGGAAGCTTATCTGACACCACCAACCTACACAAACTTGTTAGTAAGTAATTAAAAATCAAATTTATGTGTACTACTTAGAAAATAAAAAACATTTGTTAAAATTGGTTACATATATATTTGAAAATTCAACATACCTATGTATTTTAATCCAACAAACCACTAGGATATGAACTACCCTTCATAATATCAAGAATAGCTTTATGGTCTGACTCCCAAACCTTCCATAATTTGTTATTCAATGGAATCCCATGATATTTTTATAATTGAATATTTATTGCTTGAATAAAATTGGAATAACGTAGTATCTTCATGTGCATTTCAAACTCTTTAAATAACCATTTATCTTAATATTTTATACGATATCATCAAAACCAAGTTCCAGTGACTACCACTAACCTAGTGGGATAGTCAATGTTTTCTCAATCTATAACTAGAGAAGTCAATTTTTTATTTCTATCTACACACCGGCACAAGTAGTAATTAGTAAACTCTTCATTATCCTCATATGCAATATCTAAGAAAAAATTCCCTATATGACAAAAAAACTTTTTTAATGACAATAAGATGATATATAATAAGAATAAATTGTACATAATAGAAAATATTCTACCTAGTTATACTAGATTAGATACATGGTCAATGCCATCTGATGATGTCATCTTTGTAAGTTTTAATGTTGTTGTAACTTGATATGTGTTGATTAGAATTACAGGTTTGATACTCCAATCATCCACCCACTCTTGTGACCCACACATACTCCAAAGAGAGTCCATAAAAGCAGAATAGAAACATGCCAAGTGTCTCATATGAACAATCTAAGAACTTGAATTTTAACTATGTAATGAGTAGGGATCATATAATCCTCATACTTTCCATGTGTTATTATCATATTAACCAAAAATGTCTATGAATAGCATAATTTGGTGGAGGACCATGACACATGTTCTCATTAGACCATTTAACCATAGTTTTTACATTTTTCAAATGAACACCATTTTTAAATTCTAACTCTTCCCTTGAAATATCTCTTTTTACACATGCTCTAGCACTACCATGTCCCCATTTTCCATGTCCAACCTTGATTAAACTCTAAAAGTGTTCTACACTAGTGTTAACATGAATCCTACTTAACCAATAAAACATCTGGGCATTTTTTAATTATGATCTGAAATGGTCTAAAAAAATGTAATGTTGATTTAAATTAATGTTCATCTGACTCAACTATTCATACAACATATGAAAACAACCATGCACATACTTGAATAATGTGATTTGTCATTGTTGATATTGAAATAGAACTCCCTTAATATTATTCATTGTTAATCTTTACTGTCAGGGGCATCCATGAGTGTTATATACATGAATATGACAACTTGTGATGATTTTTAATACTATGATTGAACTTCCATTTGAGGTTTGAATGTGTAATTTTAAAAAAAAAATTACTAAAACAATCAAACCAAGTTGGAATGTATCCTTGATTATCTTGCAATGTTTATGCAACCATCTTTCCCTGTGTGTATGCCTTACATACTCATAAACAATCTTCTTCCTAAATTTGATCAAAACATCAAAAACAAGTATCTATTTTATAACAAGCTCACACCTTGTAGATTTTTTTCCATATTTTACTTGATAATCATTGATTTGTATTTGCTTAAACCAACTAATTCCTTTCCAATCGCATTTATAGTCTCCTCATAGATACATTTTTTTTTAATTTTGGCAATCTACCACAAATATTGTAATTTCCATTTAAACATAATTTGTTATAAAATAATTATCCATTCAATCTTTTGTAAAAGGTAGGTAGAATATATTCCATAGATGATTTTGGTTGAAATTTAATGTTACACTCCTATAAAATGTTTTTAGTATGAAAAGTACAATTAATATGGCAAAAAGAATCATAATGCATTGAAAATTCAACATGTTGCCTACAAGAAGTGGTGTGTGTGTGATTTTTTTACGTAAAAAATATTTGGGTATCTCAAAATATCTTTGATAAATAAATAATGTTGGATGCTTTTACAAATATTTAAGGTACAATTAAGTTTGATTCATATCAATAAAATAATTTTTATGTGGTTCAGAGTTATGAGAAGTAACTCTTGTTTTCACAACATCTCTTCCAATTTGCAAAAATCTTATATTGTCTTTCCAAAATTGAGCATGTAACTCTTTGAGAGTATCAAATATAGCCATATCCTTTCATGGAAGTCTACTAGAGAATGAATAGAGCTCTTTGGTATTATCTTAATTAAGTCTTCCATGTCTTTCAATTACTTTCATTAATGTTTTTTCTATTTATATAAAGTGATCAGCTTGTTTTTAAAACCATTTACTTTTCCCTATTTTGTCACTTACTACACATGTTGTAGGTATACATCAGGAATCACTAAAATCTTGGGTGCATGATTTTGAGCATTCCGTATGATATTTATAATGTATATTTTCAACAATTTCATTTTTTTCATCACCTATGTTAGATGTTCTTACTCATAATGTGTAAATTAAAGGTCTCATCTTAATCAATTCTATAAATGAAACAAATAGTTGACATCTTTGACTATCATAATCCAAATTATCAAAGAATGTATGCCATATGTTGAACCAGTATTCTTGAATGATGATTATACTTCTTTTATACATTAGTTCTAAAATATTTTCATCAACTTCAATTAAGTACTTTCTTTTTCTATGCACAATTCTTGGAGGTGTTTTTATTGGTGGAATTTGTCATGAGGGTGTTTCAAAATTATTATTAATTTCAATATTTATAGGTGGGATGACATTTTATTCATTATTTATTTCTTCATTAGATATTTTCATGAAATTTTACTGATCATTAATTTCAACATTATTTGTTTCCATCAAATTTTATTCATTACAGGTGGTAAATAATAATACTTAGAATAATCATTAATAAAATAAAAAACACGGAACTTTGAATGTAAATTTCTAACATTATCTAATTCATTATTATCAATTTCATTATTATTCATTTCGTTATGGTCAATTTCATCATTATTCAATTCATTATGGTAAATTTCATCATCATTCAATTCATTAGTGTCAATTTCATAATTATTTAATTCATTATTTCCAATTGTATCATTATCTATGGCATTTTGTTCATTAGGATTATGGTTTGTACCTTGTCTACCATGAATTTTTTGCATTCATATCTTATTTTTATCTATCAAATCTTCTAATTCCTCTGGTATTTTGTTTTTCAATATCTTCTTCATCCTCTAACATGATTCATCACACATCAAGGATAATTAATAGATTTTCAAAGGTGGGGTCAAGTATATAAGTACCATAGGGATTACAAAAGTCTGGAGAGAATGTTTGTGGGGATAGAATTCTCAATTTGGGTTAACAATAGATGTTGAAAATTGAGATTAGTCTATAATAATAATAAAATGATCATGTTATTACATAATTTTATTGTGTTATTTATTATATTATGTTCTATTACATCATACATATTGAGAAGTTTATATAAATAATAACGTGATCATGTTATTTAATAACATGATCCTGTTATTATTTATACTTGGTTGGGGTTAGAAATTGACATTGAGAACTGAGTGGTGTCTAGATTAAGAAAACATGATCACATTATTAAATAATGTAATTTCATTATACTTAATAAAGATTAGGGATTAGGAATTAGGGATTGAGGCATTAGTGCATAGGGTTTAGGGATTAGGTATTAGGGATTACAATTTATGTTTTAGGGATTAGGGATTAGGGATTATAATTTATGTTTTAGGGTTTAGGTGTTAGGGATTAAGGCATGTAAGGTGTTGGTTTAAGGGTATATATAAGGTCTAATAACTCTTGGGCATGTGTGAACCTAACTTTTACTCCAAAGGATGTTAATTGGGACTAAATCGATTTGTAAATAAGAAATTTTTTTAGTTTACAATTTAGGGTATAGTGTTTAGGGCTTAGGTTTAGGCTACACAGGGTCAATCACAAAGATAATTCTTAATATAAAGGATGTTAATGGTTAAATGTTTAAAGAGTTTATATTTATGTTTTAGATTTTAGGGATTATAAACATTAAACATTAGGGCTTTGGGTATAGGTTTTAGGGTATATAAGGTTAAAATAGGATAGAAATTGGGGAAAATTAGAGTTGATCAATACCTAAATAACATTTTATAGTCACGAAATTAAGTTGAAGTGGATCAAAATAGCCCCAATTTACTTTAGATGCACATCTAGATTGGTAATCCAAAGGATAAATTTTGGCCACGGGTTTATAAAATGCATTTCATGACATGTCATGATAAAATTAGTTATATCATAAGGCATGTATGTTTACAATGTGTAGTGGGCATTAGGAAATAGGTCTTACAATTTATGTTTTAGAGAATAGGGATTAGGGCATAGGGTCTACGTCTAAGGACCTGTATATAATGTCTAATCATTTTTGACATGTGAACCTCATTTTTACTACAAGGATGTTAATTAGGACTAAATCGATTGGTAAATAGGGAAAGCTTATTATTAATAATTTAGGGTATAGTGTTTAGCGTTTAGGGCTTAGTGATTAGGTTTTAATGTATATATGATTTAGTAGGTATATACGGTCAATCACAAAGATAATTGAGGATAATTTGAATCACTTTGACACATTTGTGACTATAGAATGTGTTTTCAGGTTGTCATTATACCCTATGTCATCATGTAGAATGAGTGGATTAGTCAAATGGTTTGAATAGTCATGTGATTTAGTCAAAATTGATCATGGGGAACTTAATTATTATTATAAATTATGTTAATTTTGCATAAAATGATTCATTTAGTGTTTAAAGTGTTTATATTTATGGTTTAGAGTTTATGGATTATGAAATTTAAGGATTATGGCTTAGGGTATAAGTTTTAGGGTATATAAGATATAATTATAAAGATAATTAGGTAAAATTTGAGTTCCATAAACCTATATCTATGAGCAAATAATTTAACTTTGAGATCAATTATCCGCCACATAGTCATAGATTGAATCAATTCAGTTAATTATGTTTTAATGAGTGATGAAATTTTGACCAACTTCATGGGGCTAAATTTATTGGTTTAGGGTTTACATTATATAATTTAAAGGGTTTGGGGTTTAGGTATTATGTATTAGAGTGTAATGTAAATGGTATAGCATTTAGGGTTAAAGCTAATTGGTACAGGGTTTAGGGTTTAAGATATCAGATGTAGGGTCCAATCACTAATGTAATTGAAGAACATTTGAGTTTCTTATTCAACTATTTAGGATAATTCCCTTCATGTTTTCATTTCTAATAAAAGTAGTGTCAATTATGTCATATAAATGTTGCATACATGTTATATAATAAATTAAGCCATAAATTTGGTTTAGGAGTTCAATTTTTCCCACAACACACCCCTAATTACACAAATTAACTAATTGGATCAATTAATGATAGAATAAATATTTTATTTTTTTCCAAATCATATCATGCTCTTTAAGGGGTTTAAATTGGCCTCAAATGCTTCTTTGATTAAATTAATCAACTCTCCAGTTAATTATATATGACATGAAATATAGGTTAATTTTACTCCAAATCACATCACATATAATTTAAAATAGGTACATGTGGCTCAGTTTGACCCTAATTACCTTAAAAATTTAATTAATGTACATTTGAATTCATTAAGTGATGATTTCAAGTTTATTGAGATCAAAACCACATTCTATACATGTAGAACTTGTATATAAATAAATAATGTTTATTTTCTTAAATTGAGCTAATTTAAATGGAGCTAATAAACCCATAAATTGCATTTTATAGTCATGAAATTGGTTGAAGGGGCTCAAAATGGCCCCAATTTACTTTAGATGCATAGATAAGTTAGTACTCCAAAGGCTTTTTTTTAGCCATAGGTTTAAAAGGTCCATTTTATTACATCTCATGATAAAATTAGTTATATCATAAGGCATGTATGTTTGTGGCTTGTAGTGGGCATTAGGGCATATGAAATACAATTTATGTTTTAGGGATTAGGGATTAGGGCATGGGGTTTGGGTTTAAAGACATGTATACAATGTCTAATCGTTATATGTCATGTTCAAACATAATTATTACTATAAAGGATGTTAATTGGGACTAAATAAATTGCTAAATAAGAAACATTTATGGTTTATAATTTAGTGAATAGTGTTTAGGGTTTAGGTTGTTATGTATATATGGTTTAGGGATTATGTTTTAATGTATTATGATTTAGGGTAAATAGGGTCAATAATAAAGATAGTTGAGGGTAATTTAAATCACTTGGACCCATTTATGACTATAAAATGTATTTTTGGGTTGTCATTATACCCCTTTTCATCATGAAAATTGAGTGAATTAGTAAAATGGTGAAATCAATCATGTGATTTAGTCCAAATTGAGCCCTATGAACTAAATTCTTAGTCTAAGTGATGTGTTTTTGTGAAATATTTTAACTTGACAAAAGGCAAATTCTTATACACAAAATGGGGTAATAACACATTGATATACCTTGAAAATAAATCCTTATATAATTTCACTTTCTGATTAAAATAATTTTATTAGAGACTTAGATAATACTACAAAGTTTATAATTTTTTTAATAAGTTCCAAACATCACCAATTATCCACAAAAACTAATGCATTCCTATTTAACTATATTCAGTGTCTTTTAGGACTGTATACACTCTTGACACAAAATACAATGACCCTTGATTTAATTTTTTTATTCCAAAACACCATTTGAATATTTTGAAGATTATAAATTCATATTCAAATACCAAATTTCAGGTAACTGATCTTTAAACATTTATAAAAGAAGTAAACTCTCTTTTGAACCTAATACTCTATGTCCATTAGTACTTAGTCAGAATATCCATGTAATATAATTGATTTTAGGATAACATAATTTATTTAATCATGTAAAAAATTAAATATAAATAAAAATTTCCAAATTATGAGTTATTTGGATTAATGGATCACGAAAAACTAACTTTTGACTTCTTGACCCTGTCTAGGATGAACTAGGACTGTCTTCATTTTAAGGAAGATTAGACTCATGAAAATTGAAAAATAAATTAATTAAGAAGTTAATACATCTCCAATAATCATTTAACACTATCAAATGTTGAGAATAACATTGGTCCCAAACAACAATCTTAATGTTTATTCTTAAGACTAATAGGCCTAATGGCTCTATTAATATGTCAAAATGCAAATTTCTATTTTTGGGTGTTATGAATATATAATTCTATCACATTATTAACATAATCACATAATTGATTAATGCAATTACACTACTACTATAGTTAGTAATGAGATCCTTTTAATACCATGATCACGTTATTAATGCAATCATGCTATTTGAATTTGATTTCAAATCCCATGCATTTTGGCTCAAGAATGTCTTAGACCTATCCATCTACAATCTAATCCAAGAATTATGTTAAAAATAACACTATGAATTTTAATTCAACCATGATCTCCAAATACACTACAAATTTCAATATGAAAATTTAAAAAATTAATAACATCATGACAAGCACACTATCATCTTTCAAAAAATATGATTTTTATAATTTTTTGACTAATTTAAGGTTTCAAACTATGTTTATTTCTAACTCTACATTTTTTATGCCACTTCATGCCACAAACATACATGAGTATACATGTTCATGTAATTTGTCTTTCATTGATCCAAATGAAAAACACATTATATTTTCAAAAAATAAGCACAATTATACACATTAAAAAAAAAACCTGATTTTCATTTTTGTTTGAGGTAGTTAGGTGAGTCAAATGGATGGCTATCCATTTTTTATTAGTTTTAAGAATCTATTTACTTGTAAAATTCATGAAAAGAGTATTGATTGAAAGATTATATAAAATATACATCACAAAATATAAGTTCTTATCTAAATTTTTACCAAAGGGTTTCAAATAATAATAAATTCTACACAAAAAATGGTGCACCACATGGTCATATATCTACTTCATTTTATTCAAAAAATAGGAGTTCTTATTCAAATTTTATATGTTTTACCTAGTTAAACTTAACTAGTGTTTTGGAAAATCATTTTTTAATAAAATTAGTGTTTTGGAAAATAGACTTGAAATTATATATTTCATGGTCTTAAACCATATTCAAATTTGAAGTGTAGATATCTCAAATTATCTACATAATTTTGTATATCTAAAATTTTAGGAAAATCATGTCCACAGGTAGGCCCCTTTTTGTCCCCTAATTTTTTACACTTACCCAAAAAAAATTGCCTTGCCTTTTAAATACACCCAAGTGTAGCATTCTTTTAGAGTGGATAATATATTTTGGTTATTAGAAGAAATAAAAAATATAGCATTTAACAATGCTTCTTCAGAGTGTAATTTTTCTACTCTCAAAAAGTCCTCTATTATTTCCAATGTTCTTGTGCAGATACAAGTGTAGGCAACTAAAGTTACCATTGAGCTTGGCCATCTCTAGGACTTTATCACTCATTGGAGAGATGGTCCTTGTGATATGAAATGGATTCTTCCCTCTTTACCTAGGGATAACATACTTAATGGTATAATTACCATTTCACCTTGAGGTGGGCACTAATGTAGCCAATCTCGACACCACTGTCATAGTGGCACCTCATATCGGTGTATGACCCCTCCTGGGTAGTAATGAGGGTATAAACCCCCACCTACTTACCCTATTGGGTAGGAAGGTTTGTATTATCCTCTTCCTCATCTATGTACAAATCCATGGGGTGACACCTAGAGGTTCGTCACACAAGTTGGATAAGTTCCCCATACTATCTTTAGAAATGTGTCCTACTTGTCCATAAGAATATGATAAGGTCATTTCTCAAGATTCTTTTTGGGAGCTAATTATATATGGAAATGAGTTAACAAGATCGGTATGGGGTCCAAATGATATGGATCCTTTGCTTTTTGACCTTGTTCTATAATTTTAATGTTCTC
>JARHVA010005268.1:752500-765000 GCA_037957365.1 Torreya grandis | reverse complement strand
GAGAAGGAACAATGTGAAGATCATGAATAATAAGCATCTAACATTGAGAAGGAATCAAAGGGAGTTTCATCAAAAGTAAAACTAATTATTTAATATTAACAAGAGACTATTTTCATACCCATACATTATTCATGAACATTTACTTGAAGATTATTGAATTTCACTCCTTCTACGTAATCCATAAAATGAAATAAACCCCAACTCAAAGAATATGATTAGAGAAGACATCAAACTTAAAAATGTGTCCCATTCCTGAAGAGGTTGAATAAAGGATGAAAATTACATACACTGTATTCCTAAAATACACATAAGTTGATTCCATTGATCATTAATGAAATGATAACAAGCTAAGAGATGAGGAAAAATTTCCTCATGGTATTTACAAAGCACACATCTAAAGGGGCCATTAAATCCACATTTCATAAGTTGATCTCCTCTAAATGTTCTAGAAAGTAAGAGAATCTAAATGAAAAATATAACTTTAAACCATAAATTTTTATGCCATAGTTTCTTCAAAATATTTTTAAAAGGTTGAGATGAAGATTTATAAAGATAATCATAGCCATTATCACCATAGATTTCTCATTTATCTTGTCTCACCAAACTAGAAAGTCATCTTCATCAGAAGAAAAAATATGTATGTTTTTAAAAATATGTAGTTGGAATTTATAATCTAATAAAATTGGAATTGGCCAATCCTTAGGAGAAAATCACTTCCTTTAAAATTCCCACTCTGTACTAGGCTTTTTAGAATAATTACCAACTATTATCTAACTTTTTTGATGTATCTGTTCCTTAAGAGTCCAAAAGTGGGTATATTATTCAACATGAGGAGGATGAACATCCCAAGAATCAATAAAAATGTGCCTTTTACCATTCTTAATTATCCAAAAGAACCTTTTCTTAATCATAAACTCACCAATTTTAATAACTACCAAAACTGGAGAACATTTCAAGGGAAGGAAAAACTGGACTATTCAATCAGGTAGCTTATTTTTTCCAGATTTGGATCTAAAATTTTGTGCCCAATGATATGAAGGAAGCTCAAGAAAATGCTAAAAAAACATATCAACTTATGTTTGACCATTTAGCTGAGATGAGCAAAAACCCAAACCCTTATATTTTTAGGGAGACAAAGTGTACTACATTTCACCAAAGACCAATTTTTAATATTTTGAGGCACTGTCCATAAAAATATGTGGTAGATTTGGTGAATATCTTTGAAGATAGATTTGGGAATATGAATTATAGAAGAGAATAAAATTGGAATAGATTGAAAAAGAAAATTATCAACGTAATTTTTCATCCCATAAAAATCCATATATTAGTCCATTTATAGATCTTAGTTTTTAGTCTATCCAATAGCCAACTCTGGTTAAAAAGTCTAGCTTCTCTCAAGGGACCACCAAGATAGGTGACTATTAAAGAAGCTTTATAGAAATGAAGTCTATCAAGAATCTTTGTTTCCTATCTAGGCATCATATGAAAGAAAAAACTTAGACTTATTTTCATTAATAATCTAACTATTTTTAACAATAATAAGTTATGATTTCTTTTATGATTTAGACCATTTTTATTCATATATTTTCCCATGAGGGATGAATCATCCACAATCTATAAATATTTTATCACATTAAGACTCCTATAAATTTGAACACCTTCAATAATTATGTTATTTCTATCCCTACCAATAATTCTAGCCAAACATTCTGCTAGAATGATAAACAAATACAGAAAAATAGGATCTCCTTGCCTAATTCCTCTAGAAGAATCAAAGGATCTAATAGGAATTCCATTGATACAAATCAAAAATTAGAGTGAGTAGATACAACCATTCACCCAAAAAACCCAATCCTCATTAAAACTAAAATACTTTAGCATGCTTAGAAGAAGGCCCTATGAACCCTATCATAGGATTTAAATACGTCCAACCTTATAAGCATAGCTAAAAATACCTCATAATTTTCTTATGTTTCATAAAATGAATAGATTCTAGAGCTAACACTACCTCATCTAGTATTTGTCTACCAGCCAAATACCCCCTTGTTTATGGGAAATAATTTTATGGAGGGATGACAATATATTGCCCATAATTTTGGATATGATTATATACAAAATTTTATAGAGAGAAATGGGATGAAATCCATAAATATTCAAAAACATCTTAAGTATTTTAAACCAAAGCAATGAAAGTATCATTGATCTAACTAATAATAAATTTATCTATTCTTGTTTCTTCCACAACCTTCAACAAGTCATCTTTAATAATATCCAAAAATTTCTAATAGAATTGAATACGAAACTCATCTCACCCATGAAATTTACTTTCACTCATGTCAAATAAAACATGTGTTTATTCCTCTAAGGAAATGTGAGAAAGAAGATATTGATTATCATCTATAGAGATAAGCATGTGAATATGTTCGATAACCTATTATTGTACTTTCATATCTAAAGGAATGTTTGTAAAGAGTTGAGAAAATAAATTAATCATAATATTGGAAATTCCCTATGAGGAAAAATCTAGAATTTCATTATCCAATTCAAGGGAATAAATGAGATTTTAGGATCTTTGTAATAACATGGACTTATGAGAAAAGACTAAATTTTTATCCCCTTATTATAGCCACTTGATTCTTGATTGTTATTTCCTCAAAATTTCCTCCCAAAGATTCCATTCATCGAGATGATTAATTATATCTCATTCTTCATGCTTAAGATTATCATGGAAATAGCTAAGATGTATGGTTTAAACTAGATTTTCTAATATATACATTATCTCTTTCTTTTTAACTTTGATGTTACCAAATTCATCCTAATTCCACTTCATAAATTGAGACTTAGCATATTTAATCTTATGCATAAAAATATACACATTAGATCCATGATGAGTATTACCTTTTATCCATAATTACCACATTTTTTTTTCTTATATCATCATGGAAAAGGCACATTAGATGGAATGTAAAATGGAATTTATGGCATTGAAAATTCAAGACTTCTATCATAACCAGTCAGTGATCTGATATAACATTGTTAAGAATAGTTGATTTGGGGATGTTCCCATTATCTAAAAAACCCTATGTCAACAAGAATTTTGCCATCCTCTCTATAATAAAATCATCTCTTGATATATTTTTAATTCATGAAATGATCCCATTACTAGAACAAATGTTAGGAAGATTAAGAGAAGAAATATATTCCAACATAATATTGGAATTAATAGCAAGCTCTCTATTTTCACCATTCCTTTCTTCTAAGGAAATAATTGAATTGAAATAACCTCTACTTAATACCCAAAATCCTATAAAGTGTTTAATAATTTACTCAACAACTTTCCACTATTTTCTCCCATCCAATGTAATAGAAAAGTAAGCATTCTTTAACAAAACCATTTAATTAGAATGCATAACTTGTTATAGTATAACTACGATAATATGTACATATAAATCATTAACTATGATAGTTTCTTTAGGGTTACATATGAAATCAATGCCCCAAGAATCTCCATGAGAGTCTTTAGATAAAATATTATCCATTGGTCAAATCTTCTAATCTAGTGAAGACATGTTACTATTACAAACTTTGATTTCCTAAATAAAAAAGTATGAGGGATATTAAATTTCAAAAATTTAATATTTTCATTGAATTTTGATTGGAAAACTTTAATACCCATTATATTAAAATAAATGCACTTCATATATAAATAATTTTTTAATTCTAAGATCTCTCTCTTTCTAGCATTGAATAGACTAATTTGTATCCTTCCCTTTGAATGGGGGTCTACAAATATTTCCTTCTTGATATCATATTACTATCCATTTTTATTTTATTATTTTATTCATGAATTATTCCACTTTACTCTAGGATAGAAGGAAAATCTAGTAAAAAATATAGTTGTTTAATTCTTGATGGGGAGGATCATCCAGATCATCAAAAAAAATTGTGAATGTTGGATTAGTATTGTCTAATTTATGTTTTTTTACCATTATATTTTAGTTTTATGAAGCTATGGCCAACATCTGAGCCTGTAAGAAATAATGTTGAAATCTACTTGTTCTCTCTACTTGAGACGAAATGGTTGGGGTTTTCTAGTAGACTATGTTTCTAGGATATCAAAATCCATGATCAATTAATAATCATCTGGTAATTCCTCTACCTATAATGAATAAAATAAATTTTAATAAAATCAATACACATAATTGGGATTCTTGGATTTGACTATTTTATTTCAGATCCTGAAAGTTGTCTTTATATGGGGTTTTCATAGCATTTTATGTAGCATCTATTGTGTAATATTAACAAAATTCCAACATTCATGTAAAAGGGTTGTTCTCATAACCAACTTATTTTTCCACAACTCTTCACCAAACTATAGAGAAATCATTTTGGGTAGAGGGATGCCAAAGTTTATAAGAACACAAATTATAGACTAAAAATGTCTTCAAATCACATAGAGTTATCCATAGTCATCATGTAAGTTCCTAGGGCATTGTCTACAGCCATAAATATTTAGGGGTTCAATAATTTATCTATAAAACCAAAATACCTTACCCAAATTAGTCTAACAAAAGGTAGATCTTCTTATTACTTGAAAAATGAATGTCATGGTTTCATGAATAATCCAACTCATCCCATGAACCAAGGTCCTCCTTGGAAAATATGTTTCCTATCCTCTTCATGAGAAACCACAACAAGCAAATATTTATTAGGGTAAACATAAATTTCATACTCACATGAAGTTATTCAATATTTTAAAACCCAAAATCTAAATTTTGGAGGGTAGGTCTAACTCCCATGAATCGGTAGATAAAATCCCTTCTTTCTAAATTATCAATGTTATTTTTAATTTCATCCCATTATATGTAGAACAATGGAGAGCTATCCTTAATTTCATCCATCTTGAATGATTATTTTGACGATATATCTTTTCCATGTACAAATGATTTCAAGAAACACTCTTCCCTCCACTGATAAGTGTAGAATTTTGAGGATTCTGTAATGCACCTTTAAAATAAAGACTTCAATAATTTAAATCCAATATTTGCTTCAAACCAAATTCATGTCATACCCTTTCATTGATATTAATTTTACAATTTCCATTATTTATTTTTTATTTAGAATATTTTATCCTCATAATCATGGAAATCATTATGGGAGTTTATAGACTTACCAAATTACAATAATAGTGTGATGTTACTGAATCAAGAGATTTGACAATGCATTAGTATATATTATACTATAATCATTTTATAATGAGGATTTGGAATGATATAGATTAGCGTTTCATAATATTTATGAAGGTCATACAATACGTGTTTGGAAAAATATGAGTTATTATTCGATTTTGATTCGTTACACTAAAATGCATGTTGAAGGTATTCATTCTGATATGACTATAATATATAACTAAAATTTATCATAATAATAATTTTATATATGTTATATTTTAAAATTATAAATAGAATTTTCATTTTATGTCTATGAAAGATCATGTATAATTTATATGGTAATGTAAGAATATATTTTAGAAATAGCAAAAGGCTTTTGTGGCTTGGTTACCATTTTGATCACAAGTTGTAAATACATATCAATTATGTATAATTAAGGATTGGTTATATTTTAAAGATATGTATTTAATATAATTAATACTCGTTTATTTGATAGATTCAAAAAACTACAAATACTAGATAACTACACAAAGTTGGGGGACAACAACGCACCTACTTGTGGACATGGTTTGCCTACAAATTTATAAATCTAAACTATTCTAAATAATTTTAGATGGATATACTCAATATTTGAGGATTGTATAAGAATTTAAATTATATAATTTTGAGTATTGTTTTGAAAAAACTAATTCTTTTTAAAATTGCTAAGTATAAATAGGTAAAACATATAAGATTTGAATAGGAAATCTTATTCGTTAGGAAAACAAATTAGATAGTTGATTATATAGCTTCTCATTTTGTCAACATCATTTAAAATTGCTTATAACCCTTTGGTGAAACTTTATATAACATCATCTAGTTTATAACCTATTTTTTCATGATTTTTTTTAAAAATTTGTTTTTTATAAAGTTTTACAACTAAATAGATCCTAAAAAGTTAACAAAAAATATGGATAGTTGTCCATGCACCCACTCCCTAAATACCTAAAAAACTAGTTTCTTTTTAGAATATGTGTAGAGTTAGGTTTAAATTGTCACCATATAATTTTTTTTTATAAATTTTAATTAAAAAAAAGATGTACAAAAATATATATGCTTGTATATTTAGGCTATGTTGTGGCCTAATAAAATATATCTAGAAATCAACATAGATAGAGTCCTTAAAATAGTCCAATTTTTTTTAAAAAAATCATATATTTGCAAAGGGCAAAGGCTACTCATAATTGTGGTAATAATTTTATGAATTGGAATGGTTCAATTCATAGTGTATTTGGTAATGAAATTTTAATTTTTTGGTTTATAATCAAATATCTTAGATTTGGTTGTGTGTTGATAGTTCCAAGCCTTTGGCTTAGGAATCCAACCCATTTCAAAGCCAAAATACTTGGTTTTTGAATTTAAACACAACATAACATGTATGCACTATAATACACACATTTTATTTCCTTCACAAAATCAAATTAAATAATGAATTTTGTTGAAATTCAAAATAACTAAAGTGCATATGAATTATAAAATATATGCATTATGATTTAGTGAAGTCATGAGTGGGTAAAATAAAAAAGAGTAATGCATTAGAAGGTGGGCAGAGTGGGTATCATTTACTAAAATAAATGTTAAGTATTAGTTTACATTTGTACTTTAAATTTATTTTATTAAATACAATACATTAGGGTCACTATGCATATAATAGAGTTGATCTCACAACTACTTGCCTTACGATGTGTAAGATATTTTCTCAAAATCTAATCTAGTCAATAATTAGGCATTTTCAATATTTCATTATTGGAACTAGTATTTTAGGGCTAAAATTTATGATTGATATCTATTTTGTCTACATATATAGTCAATTATTAGGTATTGGCACCTTCTAGATTACTTTTTGGCATTTATTTTAGATCTATGTTTATGAATTATCAAAGTTTAAAAACCAACACACGCCCAACCACTATATAGCTTATATTTCAATTTAACATATAATTAGGTATGCTATGGGAAAAAAGTGACACAACATCACCATGATCCTTTTTGACTATGGTAAATAGGGATAACTTGGGCCACATTTAGGCATGGTCACCCCAATTCAATTTGAATTCATTTAAAATTACTATGCAAGGGAAAAAATATGTTACATTGGTGACCCATGGACACCTAACCACCCATATATGTTTATTTTAATTGAAAATAAATCCATTGTAAGCCAAAAGTGACACAAAAACACTATATCCTTTTATGGATAATATAAATTCAAATAATGGGCCCATCACACTAATGAAACATATACATAATAAAGTCCATTCAATGATGTCAAGTATTTGAAACCAACTATCATACAAATATGACATGAATTAACAATCGCATCATGTTGCCCACCATTGGATTTCATTATGTATCACATCAAGGTCATGAAATAGTATAAAGATGAAATAATTCTATTGTATGATATAGATATGTACTACATCACCCAAATAATTCATAACATGTTGGACATTATGAAAATTGGGTCACTTTGGTCATATCATACATATTATGTATGTAATTTAGTAGTAATGATCATTGATAATCTTGTCCATTCATTATTAGACTTATTCAATAGATAGAGTGAACTGGCTATATTTAATAACATTACTAAAACTTTTCCCCTATCTCTATTCACTCAAAATATATATCTAAAACCTTTTTTGGGATAAGGTTTGGAATATAATTAATGTAAATTAAACTATATACTACATCAATGCCAATGAAAATCAAAATCTATAAAGTGGGGCATGCTCACATGATCATGACATTTTTCATTGGTGAAATATGGTGACATCATATCATTCATTCATATCTTTTTTAATCAAATGATACAAACATGTTATGTATTTGATGTTATTCACATTTATTTATTCACTTGGAGGAATTATTTCTGATATATATATATATATGTATATATATATATATATATATATATATATATATGTATATATGTATATATATATATATATATATATATGTATATATATATGTATATATATATATATATGTATATATATATATATATGTATATATGTATATATATGTATGTATATATATATATATATATATATATATATATATATATATGTATATATGTGTGTGTGTGTGTGTGTGTGTGTGTATATGTATATATATATATATATGTATATGTATATGTATATGTATATGTATATATATACATATATATGTGTGTGTGTGTATATGTATGTATACATACATATACATATATATATATGTAGATATGTATGTATATATATATATGTGTATATGTATATATGTATATATATATGTATATATATATACATATACATATTATATATATATATATATATATATGTATATATCTATGTATATATATATATATATCTACACATATATATATACATAGATATATATATATATATACACACACACACATATATATATATACATATACATATATACATATATACATATATATATACATATATGTATATATATATATATATATATATATATATATGTATGTATGTATCTATATATATGTCTATATATATATATGTATATATATAATTAAATATATATATATATATATACAGATATATATATATATATATATATATATATATATATATATATATATATATATATATATATATATATATATATATATATATATATATATATGGGATATGGTTATGGCATTGATTCATTATGGTCATACTCATATCTAATGAGGGAGGGTTAAATATAGTGAGGGTACCCTCTCAAATATAGATAGGTATAGGTGAGTGCACATATAATTTATTTCATCCATTACTGTAATAAATTAATTAAGTCTCCCTTAATGGATAGGTACCTCATCATTATCACTCACTATCCCTAATCACTCCCTCATTGACCTTCATCCTACCTAATTATACCTAATCACTCCCTCATTATCCATCATCATCCCTCATTCTACTTAATCATCCCTAATCCATCACTTATCTACACTAATTTCCCCTAAAAACAACTTCATCGACCCTCATCATCCCTAATCGTTACCTCATTGCATGTCATCATACCTAATCTCTCTATTATTAACCCCCATCCTCCATTATCATTCTTAATCACTCCTTAATTGTCCCTCATTATCCCTTGTAGTTTTTAGTCACACCCTCATCAGCCCTAATTATCCCTCATGATCCCTAAACACTTTGTAATCATCACTTATTGTCCCTCATTATCCTTTATCAATACTTAATTTACCCTCATCATACATAATCATCCATAATAACTCTATCATCAACCTTAATCATCCTTCCTAATACCTATTCACACACTCATTTCCATCGTTGTCCTTAAACACTCCCTAGTCAACCCTCTTTTTGCCTCATTATCCCTCATCATTCCCTCTTCATCCCTAATCATCACTAACCATCCCTCATTATCCCTAATAACTCCCTCATCTTTCCTTAGCATACATTATTTATTGTGAAAAAATCATGTCTTTTATCTATCTATAAGGGGTAACATATAATATTTGGGTGACCTTATCTATAATATTTCCTATAGCCCATTTTGTCTTTTAGTTTCCATTATCTGTTTGGGATATCTAAAAGTTACCATTTATTAGGAATTAAGTGTTTATTTTATAGTTTATATCATAATTCCTATTATTTTTATTTCATCTAAAGTATGTTTTTTAGTTCCCATTGAATAGGAAGAAATGGAATGAATCATTCTTTCACACATGTGGTAGATAAGTTCACCAAAAAATATATATTACCACTATATAGATAGGACATAATATTTCATCATCATCTATCACATTCCTTAATCACTACTAATATCCCCTCATTTTCCCTAATCACTTCATCATCGACTGTCATCATCAGTCACAATTCAATATCACTCCATCTTCATCCCTTATCATTCCTAATAACTCCCTCATTCAAAATAAACATCTCTAATCATACATAATAATTATTTATTCATCACTCAATATACCTAATAACTCCCTAGAATACCTTTATGGTGCGTGCAATTGATTTATAGTTATGCACGATTGTCCTTAGTCACTTGTTTCTCTATATAGGTTAGAATGTTCCATCTCCTTTCAAGATATGGATCAATCAGTGCCTACTATCATTTCTCTAAGTAGGTGATAATTACTCATCTCCTACTTATAAATCATCCCCTAATGATGCCCCCTTTCCTTTATCCCTTTTTTTGAAAATGCTTCTTCTCCTTTTAATATATGGATAGGGTATTCAATTAGGTATCGAGTATTAATTTCCCTCTCATACTTTTAAGTGATCCCTGGATAATGTGACCTCTCCTTTATCACTTGATTCTATAATTCCTTCTATATTGATTTTCAAGTACAATAATGCCCACTCTGCTTTCAATATATGGTTTCGGTATTCATTAGGGATTCAATTAGGTATTGAGTATTAATCATATGGATATGTGAGGTATATATAGTTGGGATTATACATTGTTATTCAAGTTTAAGATATAGCTTAGGTAGTTTATTATGTAGGGCATACTCAGGTAGGTAACTCAAGTAGGGAAGGAACACTCAATTGGGTAGGGTAATAACAATATTTATGTAGGCCATACTCAAGTATAAGAATCTAGATAGGGCATATTAAAAATCTAGATATGGCTCAAATATTCAATTAGGTATGGAATTATCAAGTAGGTAAATTTGGTATGACATACTCAATTAGGTAAATTAGACAAGACATTCTCAATGAGATATATCTATGACATACATATAAAATGATTCTAAAATTCATTCTATATATCTATGGCAAGGGCCCCATTCCATTGTTATTCTTTATATATTGTATTAGGTACTAGAGCATATTTAGAGTATGATAGAGCCCCAATTTGGCCTTTAAGGTCCACCAAGATATTCCAAATATCTATGTAACCTCTCCCCAATACATATGTTAAATCATATTTCCTTCACTCCCTTCATAGATCATGTTGGGTATATATCAGGTTGGAAATAGATAGAGTTAGGTTGAGAAACACAATATACCAACTACCAGATTGAAAAAAAAAATACAATATTGGTGAATGTCTATTTATCCATCTAGTAATGTGTTCTAACATGGACATACTCTCAATGACACATACATAAAGTGAGAATTTTATTATGGGGTTGGGATTGGAATTATCAATCAGTCTATAATTGAACCTACACATATACATAAATATAGGGATTATTAATTTTGGGATTGGGATTCTGATATTCCCAAACTATAATCTATATATGTAAGTAATAGAATGTTATCCTACGATTTGCACACATTCATGCTTATTTATTATATCCTATGAAACTAGATACACACTCTCTCTATGTTCTAATCATGGATCGCCATATAGATATTTGAATCCCACTAGAAATTCAAATAATAAATATAGGGTCCTTACTTGAGTGAAAGAAGATGAGTTAAATAAGAGTTTATTTGAGCCTTATTTGAGTGATTTAAATTTGGAATTATAATATAATAAATTTGGGATCAAGTGGAAAACCACTGCACCCACCAACAATATATTGAAAGGATTTATTAGGGATGAGAATGTATGAAGATGGAGTGAGTAGAGATGATGAGTGATGATGAGGGATTCATTAGGATTATGACAAACAATTAGGGTTAATTAATGAGTGATTAGGGATGATGGACATTGATGGTCAATTATGGAGTGATTTAAAAATGTAAGGGATGAGGAGGTACTAATTCAAGATTATGAAGGATGAGGAGGGAGTAATTAGAGATGGTGAGGGATAATGAGAGAGTGATTAGGGATGATAATGGATAGTGAGGGTTAATGAGGTAGTGATTAGGGATGATCATAAAGTGACTAGGAATAATGAGGGATGGTGAGGGTTAATTAATTAGTAATTAGGTAAATTTACGTTCACTAATCACTCCATTTATTCTCACCATCCCTCACCATCCCTAATAAATCACTAATTATTCATAAAAACTCCCTCATTAACCCTTATTATCCTTCAACATCCCTAATCAATCCTTCATCATCACTTACAATACCAAATCACTCTCCCCTCATTCCACATAATGCTTAATCACTTCCTCCTCATCGCCATAGTCCCTCACAATCCACAATAAATGAAAAGGTAAAAAGATAGCCATTTTTAGAATTTTGTGCCTTCTAGACTGTTTGATGGATTTGTAGGATTCCTAGGTTTTTCAAAATTTAAGTTTACATACCACTCACTTTGAATTAAAACTAAATTAGTGTGATTATGGTATCATAGTTCATGTTAATGATGTAGGAACATAAAACAACCATGTTTTTTTAATTACA
>JARHVA010005268.1:732500-747500 GCA_037957365.1 Torreya grandis | reverse complement strand
TGCTTAAGCTGGTTAAGCTTGTAAGTAGATGGCTAGATATAATAGTTACTATAATTATTGGTAGCTATTATTATTATGTAATAGTTGAATTTTGATTTAATGATTTCATGGATCATGAAGAGGTCATAGGACCTCATGATGAACCCATAAATCATTTCATCAATTTGCCCACATATTTTATTTATTATAGATGCTAATTTTTTTTATTTTGATTTCATTTTTTTTAATTTTGAAAATTTTGGGAACTTGATGGGGGTTGGATTTTCATGTTTAGGGGAATAGTAATTGTTTATAAATTTACTCCTTGATTTTATTAATTATAACACTTACATTTTAAATGGTCATGGCCTTATGTTTGCTATTTTGGTTCTATTATTGAGCTAGTTATTTTGTTGGGTATGATTCAATTAGTTTAGGTTGTGATGGTTATATATCCACATCATATAGTATTATAGTCTGATGATGTTATTAATTATTTTATTGACCTCTATTGTTGTTGAGATTTTAGTTCTCTTGATTTGATCTAATGACTGAGTTTAATAATTATGGATTTATTTGTATGAAGTGCATGTCAATAGTTTGACAAATCCATTTGGCTAAGTTTGTTACTTTGAAGGTTTCCAAGTAAGGCAATAATGAATGTTAACGTATTTGTATTTATTGATAAATTCCACTTCCATGACTTCCAAAACTATTCCTAATGATTGATTAACTATGTTTTGCAATCTAAAGTAATGCATGTTTCATGTTTATTGTATTTTATGTTTCATCTTCTGATTATGTACCTATTGGCTACTTATTTGTATTTAATATTTTTTTATGTTTTTGTCAAGTGATACAATGGATTATAAATTATTGACTCACTTTGAATCCCTTTCGAGTACCAATTTTTGAAACCATCCATTAATCTAATAGATGAGGTGGTTAGGGCCATCAATGGTTATGCTCATAGGGCTAGTATTGAGGGCATTGTTTCATGTTAGGATGTTTTAGGTATTCTTGGATGAACATGATGATAAGTATAATACATTATGGTAATCATTATTATATAAATTATCTTGTGTTTTTCATTGTTAGCATTCACTATGTTATTTTATTTTATAGTTGGATTTAGCTATAGTTTTAATATTTTTAGTTTTATTTATATAGTATATATGTTATTTTGAATCCTCTTGGAAAAATATTTAACATATAATAAAGTTAATGATCTATACCTCTTTCTTGATAGATGGTGTTTTAAATTTTTATAAAGGATGTTGGTATGGATTGAAGAAGTGTTGAAAGTTTAAACTATGAATGTGTTATACCCATAATGATTTATCTATAATATCTCATTTGCATACCTTTATGTTTTTCCTCTACATGATGCCTATATATTGGAGGCAACCTTTGATTGGGTGGAAACCATTTCCTTGTTTTATGTTTTCAGCATGCATTGAAATAGAAGGTAGTAATGTATAGTTGATCTTCTTGTTGTTTTCATTATGTGAAATTCTTTTATAAGGAACTATAAATAATGGAAAACAAGCTGAAATATAATTATTTCTTATTTCAATTTAATCTAAACTTTGTAAGGATTTGTATGAGATTTTCCCTCTCACTGGTAGAAGCATATATGATGTTGGACACACTACCTTACTAGTAACTTCTTTTAATATTTCTCAAAATGTAAACAATTATGATTTTTAACTAATTGAGGGCATGCTCAGTTTTATTATGATATTATGTTTAATTTTTTTTAGTGAACTTTATCATGTAATTAAATGCATAAATCATTATATCTAGTATGTTGTAAGGATAGCATTAATTCTTAATTTAATCTTAACATACACTATTTTTTGATTGATATATATATATACAATGGATATATATATATATTATATCTTAATATATATATATATATATATATATATATATATATATATATATATATTAAAATGAATTTTAATTTATCCTTAATGGAAATAATTACAAAGGATTAGCAAATTATATGAGAATAATCATTTCTTTTATGAATCATCACTTTTGAGAAATAAATTAAGTTAGGGTGCATGAAGCGATGGTGAAATGTATGGTGATGGTTAATGAAATCCACATAAGAAAGATGATTATATCCAAGAATGATGTTCATATTCAAGTTGGCCTTATTTTTATGTACTCTATTAAAGGAAGAACTTGGGAAAATTTACCTCCTGTAAATATAATGTTGGATGCACCTTTGTTTGACTTATGGATGGAATATATACAAAATAAAGTGGATTTGGTTTATTATAAAGTTCATTGTTGATTATACCAAAGTTGTATAAATCATCTTGATCATGTTGATAGACTGTTGTAGTGAAGTTCAACTATCCAATTTAATTTCAATTTGACTTGAGCTTTTAAAGTACGTAATAGTTTGACAATTTTATGTCATGTTGTCAAATATTGGCTGAGTTTCTTATGCCATATTAGACATAGTATGATTATTGGACAACTTAATTTCATAGAAATATATACTTGTTTGTAATATACCTTTTATTTCAATGCATTCTCTTTTATTATTTATACACACATTAACCATTATATCGATATGACATTTTAGCATAAAGAGAACTATGAGATGTATACTATACTTTATCTAGTGAAAATTTATTTTAGTATAATTTTTTATCAATATTGTTTAATAGATAGACTATCTCCATGTTTAAATGATTTGATAAACTAGCTTAGGATTATATATGTATAGAATTAATATATGTTACAAGGCATTAATGAGTAAGTCATTTTTATTTTATATTTAAAATTAAGAATGGATGACTTGTGAATCTTAAAATGAATGGAAATGGTGAAATGATCCTTGAGCCAAAGAAGAGGTTATTCATCCTCATAGGTAGCACTACCTTAATTGCCCATAATGCTCCATTACCCACTCAATTAACAAGAATGTATTCTCTATGGTCAGTAATGAATATTGTAGGATAATAATTGGATCCTAATGGTATTCCATTTGTACTTTAATATCTTGTTGGTTTATAAAATCATGATTGACATAGTAAGAAGTATGCATGATACATGATATGTTAGTATCAAATCTTAGTTCTCATTTCATAAACATTTTATAATTGAATGGTAAAATTGGGTGTGTAAATTTTTCTATTCTATTTATTATAAGAAGAAACCACTTAACCACCCACAAGGCAACATCAAACACTATGAGGGGAATGAGATACCTAGGCAGAGTTAAGAATCCATAAATGGTCATATGTGGAAGATTAAAGAAATGTATGGATTTAGGGACTTATCTATGTAATTGTACACCAATACACTCCAAACTTCATAGTGCTTCTATGTAACCTAATTCCTCATAGCATCTTTTGTAAGTGTTTACCTATTGTTAAATATATCCATTCACCTCCTTTGGTACTGGGTGACTGCATATGAGTATGCTAATTAAACATAGCTTGCATTAGTAAGTGGAGTATTATTCCCTAAAAATAGTCTAAAAAATTATTTGATAATGCAATTAAAAATTTTTTTTGGGTTTGCTTCATCTGGTATTAGAGTAGTGTTCTACTCTAGTGAACTTTATGAATGCTTTTAAATCTAGAATCTGCTAAGGTATTATTTTTTAACTTCTCAAAATGGTTAGGACAAGGTAAAATGATGACAACATAATAATAATAATAATAATAATAATAATAATAATAATAATAATAATAATAATAATAATAATAATAATAATAATAATAATAATAATAATAATAATAATAATAATAATAACCTGGTTAAACATAAAGGTAGAGGTAGAAATAAAGGTTGTGGTACCTATAAACCCATTTAGAATCAAGATGAACTACCCAATAACAATGTTGATAGTAACAATGAACACATGAATGTTGATGTCATCAGTAGAAACCTAACTGACAAACATGAGAAAGTCCTTAGTGGGATTTTGATATCCTTGAATGCTTTACAAAGAAAGATTGGTAGCCAAAAACATAGGATAAATAACCTTGAAAGTGTATCCCATGAGGAATTACATATATTGGGTTTAGTCCATGTCGAATAGTTAGTAATAAAAGAGATGCCTTTAATTGTGGTTAATCCAATCATTAAGGAACTTAAGAAACTCTCACCACCCAATGTTTTTTCTGCATAACATAGCAATGTAACTAATGTATGGTTGGTTTACCTACAAAAATGTGTTAATCTACATAACATGTCATCAAATGTGAAAGAAAAGGTGGCAACTTACCATCTAGTTTGGCCTTTAGTCTTATGGTGGAATCATCTATGTCCAATACAAGGATACCATCCAATGGATATTAAGTAGATAGTCTTTGAAACATAGTTTAAGAAGAGGTATCTAAATTCCAAATACAAGGAGGAAAAAATATTTGATTTTTAGCTATTGAAATAAGAAGACATTATTGCATCCGAATGTGAAAAAAAAGTCTTAAATATATTAGGTATAGTGAATTACATGCATGATGAAGAGACAAAAATTACCAAATTTATTATTCAGCTTAAATAGATATCGATGCATGATATCAATAAGACTAATTTGAGGACCTTGATATCTTCCATTAATTCCACTTATCAAGTAGAAGAGAAAGAGAATTTTTTTTACAAGTCATGACAAGTTTTAAAGTTGAATAAGCTACAATGTAAGACCAAAAATCTCTCTTTTATCCCTAAGAAATTTAGAAAAAGAGACCACAAACATAGATTTCATGGAAATAACAAGAACTTTAATAATGTTTCAAACCAAACCATAAACTTTATGTCACAAGGACCACTTAAATTAGGGTCTTGCATGAAGGAACAACCCTAAAATAGGTAATGTGGGCTAGCCATAGATATAAATATTGTTCTAAGAGCTCCATCAAGGGCTATTGTATGCTAGAAATGAAGTGATAACCACTATATAAAGTATTTTCCCAAGATAAAACTGTGCCAATCAGCCAATCCTAGGTGTATATAGCTATAGATAATCATAATGTTGATTTGTAGGCTACCCTGATAGAGACTAGACATACTATTAATGATTTTCCTATATCTATTCTAATTGACTTATGTGCAACATATATTTTTATATCTCTTAATTTTGTAAAATAATGTGAGAATGAACCTATAACAATAAGATAAGGTTGGGAGGTTGAGTTTAGTACTTGCAAAAGGGTACTTACTCATGAATTATTGGAACAAGCTAAACTTGACCTTAGTGTCTTCAAAACTAAGGTAAATCCATTCTTAGATCTTTTATGCTGATATGATATTATTTTTAGGATGTATTGGATTTAAGTGTAGCAAATAATTCTTTATTGTGTTGGAAAAATAATGCATTGTATTGATGACCTTGAGAGGCTTGTATAAATTCAACATATTCAAAGACCTAAAAATTAAAACATGCTTTCAGTCTTGTAGTTAAAAGGGGATATTCAAAAAGGTTACAAATTTTATGCTATTTAACCACAAGAGTTACCTAAAGATAAGGAACTTTATTACCTAGATTTTCCTATTCTAAAAGATTTTATGTATGTTTTTCACAAAACATTATCAGGGTTTCTACCTAAGCATTAATTATACTTCACAATTGATATTATGTCAAGATATGACCTTCTATCCAAGGATCCTTATTACATGAATGTGGCCGACCTACTAGAATTAAAAGTTCTTCTACAAGAACTTTTGGAGAGTGAATGCATTATAGAAAGTGTGACTCCTTGGGGTGCTCCAGTTCTCATTGTCTAGAAGAAAGATAAAACTTTATGGTTATGTATTGATTATCACTTAATCAATGAGGTAACGATTAAAAATAAATATCCCTTTCTAAGGATATACAATTTATTTAATAAAATTAAAGGTGTATATATCTTCTTAAAAATTGACTTAAGATCTTGCTACCATCAGCTAAGGATCAAGGAAGAAGATATCAATAAAAGAGCTTTTAGAACCCGATATGGACACTACGAGTTCACTGTGTTGCCAATTGGGCTAACTATTGATTTAACAACATTTATGAACCTAAAATATAATGTGTTTTGATATTTTTTGGACAAATTTTTACTAATATTCTTAGATTATATTCTAATTTACACTAATAATGAAGCTGAACATGATCATCACCTTTGTCTAGTCTTGGAAGGGCTGAAATAGCATAAGTTATATGAAAAACCTTCCAAGTGTGGTTTTTATGAATATGAAATCCATTAATTATGCCTTATCATTTAAAAGTATGGCATTTTTATAGACCCATTAGAGATCAAATCCATTCGTGACTGGCCTGCTCCAATTAATGTGCATGAGGTGCATACGTTTGTGGGCTTGGATGGTTATTACTTATGGTTTTTGGAAACATTTTCTAGCATGGCCCGTCCTATCACTTATTTTGAGTGAAAGTGAAAGGAATTTTTGTGGATACCTCAATGTGTGGAGGCTTTAAAAATTTGAATGTGTTGTTAACAACAATATCTATACTTATTATTCCTACTTTGAATGACAATTTTGAGGTGTGGGTTGATGTTTCTAAGGAAGGTTATGGAGGTATCTTAACTCAAGAGGATAAATTCATGGCTTATGAGTCACATAATTTCAAAGATAATAATAATAAAACTATCTCATGCATGACGTGGAATTTACTACCATTATCTATGTAATGAAATAGTGGAAACACTTTATATTTTGAAAGAACTTTAAGGTGAAGTTTGATCACTGTAGCTTCAAAAAAAAATTTCGACGAATGATTTAAAAGCATGGCAATGAAGATATTTGGAATTTATAATTAATTTTGTCATAGGCATATCTTACATCAAAGGCAAGGAATATCATGTTGGTGATGTGCTCAGTCGATGCACATATCTTGCTTCCTTATTTGTATTGCAAGGAAATTTTAGAACTATTATCCTAAAATAATATCTTATTGATGAATTTTTCAAAGAAGTAACAACAAGTGTTCAATTCATGAGAATTTAGAAAAAGAATTTGTTGACTTCTCTATTGAAGAAGATGGAGTGTTTAAGGCATAAAAATATAATTTGTGTACCCAAGCTAGGATAATTGAAGAGTTATGTGTGTAAAGAAGTGCATATAACACCTCCTTATGATCATCCTGAGTGTCACAAAGGTGACACATACGCTGAAATGAATTCATTTTTAGACTGGTATGCATTGGTGATTACAATGCAGCGATGTCACTAGTTTTGGCAAAACCTCAAATTCTCCAAAATATGATATTATGCTTTAATTTTAAATGTCAATGTGTTAAGTTTGACCATTACCACCCTCAAGGGTTGTTATATCCTCATGATATTCCAAGAGGCAAGTGGGATGTAATCCCACTTAATTTTATTATTAGGTATTTCTAAATCACGTAGAAAACATGATACCATTGTTGTAGTAATTGACAAAGCTACCAAAGTTGGCCACTTTATTTCTATAAATTTAATCGATGACACTTCCATGTTCATGGAATATTTCATAAAAGAGGTAGTTGGATTACTTTCTATACCAAAATTATTTATCTCAGATAGACATAAACTATTTATGTCAAGGTTCTGGCAAAATTTGACCTTAGCATTTAGAACATGATTAAACTTTAGTTTTTCCTACCACATAGAAATAAATGGTCATATAGAAAGACTCAATTAGGTGGGTGAGGATTAGATACAAATGTATGTTATAGGTGGACAAACTAAATGGGAAGATCATATCGACTTGGTTGAATTTTCTTACAAAAATTCCTATCATATCCAATAAAAGTGGCACCATTTGAAGCTCTTTATTTGTAAAAATGTAAAACCCAAGTTGGCTAGAATAGTTTATAAAATATAGCTGTTATTGGCCTTAATATATCACTAGAATATGATAATAAAATGGAAATAATATTCCAAAATATCAAATTTGCATCTAATATTTAATAAAGTTATGCTAATTAGAAGAGGAAACCACATGAATTCAACATTGGTGATAAAGTTTCTACATGTTAGACCACATAAGAGTTTAATCAAGTTCTAAAAAACTTCCAAGATAGATCCACAATGATTGGATCCTTAAAAATTATGGATAATATTAGTCCTATTTCCTACTAGTTCGACCTTCCTCCTTTTCTATCTAGGATTGATGATGTATTTTCATGTTTTTTTATTAAGAAAATACATCCTTGATCTTTCTCATGTCTTGGATTGGAAAATCCTATAGGTCATGGAATAGGAAAATATGTAATTAGAACCATTGAGAATCTTACACCATCATAGTGTTAAACTATAAAATAGAGATATCTAACAAGTTTTGGTTCAATGGGACCCATTGAGATAAATAAGTGTTACATGGGAAGATGCAAATCTTTTCAGGTAACATTACTCATGTCCATTTCAATAGTCATCAGGATAATTATCTTGTAAGGATGGGAGGTTATTATGACCCCACCATTTTGATATATTAAATGGCTATGTAAACATTATTATCACATGCATATTTGATTCTGCATTACATTTTAACTAACTATTATAGTACTAATGGTTTTTGATATAGTGATTATTTAGTTGTAGGTTGATGATTATGGTTATATTATATTTCCATATTAAACTATATGCTTAAATAATTGGTGTATTTAATATTTTATTGCAATTCTCAATTACAATATTGTTTGTATTAATTTATTATTTAGGTTCTATTGATATCATATTCAGTGCTTTCAAGTACCATTCATGAGCTAGGTTGGGTGATGATTTTTTACAACTAGGAAGCTAGTTGATTCTATGAATAGCGAGACATGTTTCTAATAGGTAAAAATTAGGTTTAAATTAAAAGACATTAGAAAATTTGTCATTTTCTCTTTTCTATTTTGTGATTTTATGATTTTTTTTATCCTTCATGCCTTATTTTGAACTCTTGAGGTCATTCGTTTTCATGGTGTCCTTATGTCATGGCTATCTTTCTATGTTTATCTTTTTGTTTTTGTTTTTGATTTTATCCTTTTATGGGTTTTTTGATTGGTTTTAAACTCAACCCACCTTCTTGTTATTGACCTTATCTCTCTCCCCATGAATTCACTATCTCATGTCCTTATATTAGTTCAAATAGGTAGTATGGTGACTAAGTTTACTTATGGAATTGACTAAACCCCATGAACCCATGTTGATTTAATTTATTTATTTGATTTATAATTCATTTCACTTGACCCATATGGATCTAATTAAAATTATTAATTAATCACTTTTTTAAAACTATGCATTAACTATGGTTGGTATGTTTTAAATGTTTTGGGGATGGCGGTCAACCATTTTCATTTTTAACTCTAATAAAATGAATGTGAGAGAATAAGATGAAACATGGACTACCCATACATTGGTAAGTGGTTCGATCCATTCTATAGTGATGCCCAGTCAATTTTTTTGAAATCCCAAGTAGTGGGTGAGGGGAGTAATGAAGGTGGATGATGGGTGGAGAAAAGAAGGCAAAAGTATTATAAAAGGAAGAGTTTTTGTGGGGGACCAAAGGAATTGTTGGGATCACAAAAAAAAAACCCTACATCTCTCTTTGGAAGCTCAACCTATTCTACATAGCATGCTACCTTCATACACATAGTCTTTTTACATATGTTTTGTTATATTAAATTGAAATGGATTTATAGTTTTTTTTGAAAGGGTTAGTAGGGGTTTTACCTTTACAAATACATGTCATGCTAAACTTGAAGTTTTGAGACTTCAAAATGAGTATCTAATGGAACATAGCCACATTATTTCTCTTTATCTATTGTAATTATTTTTGCCATTCCCCATTTTACTTGTGTATGGTATTTGTGTATATTTTATTTGAATAAATAAGGATTTTATTGAATTATAAATGGGGCTTGGTTTTTTTCCTTTATTCCTTGCATAAAATACTAAATACTCTATTGTTTCTTTGGTTTAGATAATTTTGTTTATGTATGCAAAGCTAGCCACCGTACCTTGTTTTATATGTATGAGATATTTGGGCAATTATTTTCTTAAATAATGTAGGTTCTATTGAATAATATTGGGGTTTTGGTTTATTTCTAAAGTTGGTTATTATGTATCGAGGCAACTATATTTTATTTACATTGAGTTATTCCTATATGATGACTCCTAAACTAGTGTGCACCTACGTTGTGATTTATGGCCAAGCCCTAGGAAAATTTATTCAATCTTGACATGAGTCAATAAATGATTAACATGGTTAATATTGTAGGTAGATAGATGGCTATCATCATTATTGTAAATTTTGGTAACTATCCCTATTGCGTAATGGTTAACTTCTGATTTAATGATTTTAGGGTTCACTATGAGGTCATAAGACCTCATGATGAATTAATAAATCATTTTATCTATTTACCTACATATTTTACCTGTTATATAGGCTTTGTTTTTCTATTTTTATTTCATTTTTGTTTATTTTGGAAATTATGGGAACTTTCTATATCTTAGAGTTTTAGTTTTAGGAGAAAAACAACTAGTTATGCATTTATTACTTGATTTCATTGATTCTAGCAATTACATTTTAAATTGTTGTGGCCTTAAGTTTGGAATTTTGGTTCCATTATTTAATTGGTTATTTTTTTTGTTATATTTTGGTTGTTTTGGGTTGTACTAAATGTGTATCCACATCACACACTATCACTATTTATTGATGTTATTAAATATTTTACTGACATCTATTATTGTTGAGATATTAGTTCTTCTTAATTGACCTACTGATTGAGCTTTATAATTATGGAGTTATTTGTATGATGTACAAGTTGATAATTGGATAAATACATTGGTATAAGCCTTTTAATTGGAAGGTTTCTAAGTAAGGAAACAATCGATGTGATGAATATGGATTTTTAGATTAAAAATCTACTTCTATGACTTTATAAATTATGCCTAATGATGGAATATCTTAACTATGCAATTCGAAGTAATGCATGTTTCATGTTTGTTGCATTTTTGTTTCATTTTTTGATGATGTACGTATTGCCTAAGTATTTTAATTTCTTTGTTTTTTTTGTCATTTCATTCAATGGGTTATAAATTCTTGACTCACTCTAAATCCCTTTCGAGTATGAATTGCCAAAACATGCCATCTACTTGATACATGGGGTGGTTAGGGCCACAAATGGTTGGGATCATATTGATGTTATTTATTGATTTTGTTGTCATATTTATATGATGTGAATACTCTTTCATTATATTTATGGTTGCTATAATGGATCATGTTAACCAGTATTATATAATTTACCTCGTGTGTTTCATTGTTTGCATTCACTATGTTAGTGTATTTTGTAGTTGATTTTCATAATGAATGTAGTTAGAATTATGTATATTTTTAATCTTTTTAGTTTTCCTTATGTGTTATATATGTTATCCTGTAGCCTCTCGAAAAAATATTTAACATGTAATGGATTTAAAGATATATACCTTGTTATTGACACATGGTGTTGTAACCTTCTATAAAGAATGTTGGTATGGATTGAAGAAGTGTTGAAAGTTTAACCTATGCATGTGTTATGCATGGAAAGATCTATTTTTCATATCTCATTTACATACATTTATAGTTTTCCTTTACATGACTCCTATCTATTAGAAGTTTCCTTTGATTGGGTGGAAGCCATTTCCTTATTTTATGTTTTAAATGTGCATTTAAATAGAAGGTAGTAATGTACAATTGATATTATTATTGTTTTCATTATGTGAAATTCATTTATAAGGAAGTATAAAAAATGTAAAATTTGTTTCAATCCTTCTAATTCTTATTTCAATTTGATATAAACTTTATAAGGATTTGTAAGATATTTATCTTCACATTTGTAGCAACATATTTGATGTTAGAAGACATAGTACCTTATTAGTAACATCTTTTACTCTTATTTTAAATTTATAAAATTATTAGTTTAAACTAATTTATGGCATGCTAAATTATATTATGATGATATCATTTTTTTTAGTGAACTTTATCATGTAAGTGAATGCATAGATCCTTATATCTAGTATGTTAGTGAGACATGATTAATGCTTACTTTAATCTTTTCATATTCTGTTAGTGACTAATATGTATTAAAGTGGATTTTAATTTATCCTTAGTAGAAGTATTTATAAGGGATTATCTAATTGTATGTGAATAATGGTTTCATGTGTGAATCACTAGTTTTAGGAAATCAATTTATTTGGGGTACATTAAGTTATGGTGAAAATTATGGTGATGGTTAATGAAATATGCATAGTAAATATGATTATATCCAATAATGATTTTCATATTGAGTTTGGCCTTATTTTTTATACTCTCTTCAAGGAGGAATGTGGGAAAATTACAATATGACTTGAGATTTTAAAGTACACAGTAATTTGACAATTTTATGTTATCTTTTTAAATATTTAAAAAGTTATTTATGCCATCTAAGACATAGTGTAATTATTGGATAACTTTTTTGCACCATAATATATACTTTGTTGTAATATACCTTTTATATCATAACTTTATCTTTTATTAATTTTACATATGTTAACCATTATACTGATAGGACCTTTAGCATAAAGAGAACTATGAACTATATACCATACATTATCTATTGATAATTGATTTGAGTATAAGATGTTACCAATACTCTTTAATAGATCCATGTTTAAATGAATTTATAAACTAGCTTGGGATTATATAAGTACATAACTATTTTAAGTTCCATGGCCTTAAGGAGTGAGCCACTTTTATTTTATACTCCAAATTAACAATGGATTACTTGTGAATCCTAAACATAAGAAGCTAATGCTATGAAGATCCTTGAGATAAAGAGGATGTTATTTACACTCAAAAGGTAGAACTAGTTTAATTTGCCAACATGATTCATTACCACTCAGTTAATAAGAATGTATTCTCTATGGTTAGTAATGAATTTTGTAAGACAATCATTAGATCATAATTTAATATTTATGTAATTTAATCATCTTATTGGTTGTTAATATCATCATTGTTATTTAAAGAGGTATGCATGATAATTTATATGTTTGTATCAAATCCTAGTTCTCATCTCATAAACATGTTACATCTAAATGATAACATTGGGTGTGTAAAGTTGTCTATTCCATTTCTTCTAAGAAGAAACAATTTAACCACCAAAAAGTTAGAATAAAACAATAATGATGGGAATGAGATACCTAGATAAATTTAAAGATCCATAAATGGTCCAATTTATAATATTAGTTCCATGTATAGATTTGAGACTTATCCATGTAATTGTACACTGATACATTGCAAACTTCATACTACATATACGAAATATGTTTCCTCATAGAATCCTTTGTAGGTGTTTACCCTTGGATAAATATCTTCATTCATCTCCTCTAATTTTTGGTGAGCATAAATGAGTACACTGAGTAAATATAGATTGCATCAAAAAGTGGAGTATTGGGCACTACATGCACTCCTTAACGTACTCTAATATTGAAATTCTAAATTTTTTTGGCTTATTTAAACATGATGAGGGAGAAGGAAGGAGTGACTAGGGATGACAGGGGATGATTAAAAATTAATTCATAATGAGGGAGGAGTGATGATCAAGTTAAATTAAAATAAAGTGGTTGTTTGATGTGAATAAGTCATCAGTGTGACCTGCATTGTCTAAATCACACAACTTTGGATTGAATTCAAAGTGAGTGATTTGTGAACTTCAATTTTGACAAACTAAGATTCCTATAAATGAAAAAAAATAATTTGTAAGGAATAAATAGCAAAAAACTAATATATGTTTACCAAAAATGGACATAAATAATAAGTTTTATACCCTAAAATATCTAGGTTCAATACCCACAACCCGAATGCCTAAATAATGACTAGATTGGATTTCTAATAACTATTTCCCACAATGTAAGGTGTGTAATTCTGAGACCAAATTTATCAGACAATAAGTGACCCTATTTTATTATATTTACTTATTTAAATGAAATCTATAATAAATAAATTTAAACTTATACATAACATTTATTCTAGTAAACCATATTCCCCTTCCAATTAAACAATTCTACCCATTTAAGGAGGTCTTCTATGTTTTTTGTATAATGAAAAAAAAGAGTGAATACTCATTCCTTTCGCCTTGCATGGTGAAAGTCTTCTATGCTTTTTTTTTAATTTTAAAAGGAACATGTATGTGTTCCTTACACATTACATGGAGAAAGTCTTTTATGATATTCTTCAATGTCAAAGGAATGAATATGTCTTCATTTCACATTTCATGTAGAAAGTAATGATTATGTGTTACAACACCTATAAATTAGATCATGCATGAGTTTAGGTTTGATAATCCTCAACTTGGATTGAAATAAAGCATATATTTTATAAATATTATGCATGCATGTTATGTTTATAATGTGTACACATTAAAATAAATGTCCATAGAATTGTGTCCAAACTCTAAATTATAATTATTTAGATGTAATATTTCTTATGTAGGGTAGTATAGTATCACAGAATTCTCATATTCTACCTCCCATTATGAAGTAATAATAGATGCTCATCCTAATTAATATTTTCCCACCTCCTTCTTTATAATGACAGGTAATGAGATCGTAGCCTAATATGAATATGATGTGTTTTATGCCTACAAATATTATATTGGAGGTAATTTTGTTTGGTGTTAATAATCCTTAGATTCATCTCACATTATAAAATCTCATTATAACACTTTCAACATAATAAATATTTTTTTTACCTTATTTTATACCAAGTCTCATATGCCAATTAGTTATTGATTAAAATCTACCTCTTTCACCCCTATTTTATTTAACCACTTAATATAATCACAATATTATGCTATGTATTAAATTACAATAATTACTTTATATGATAACATTTTCATATTAACATTCCTTATTATAACTAGGTAATTAGAAAAATTGCATGAGGATTCTCTTTGCAATGGTAACATACTTGTTTCTCCTCATAACAGAGTAAAAAGTGGGTTTAAATTTTAATCCTAATTCATCTATTGGGAAATTTTTATGAACTATCTTATATTTTTTGATGACT
>JARHVA010005268.1:712500-725000 GCA_037957365.1 Torreya grandis | reverse complement strand
AATGTGGATTTATTCCTTTTGTTTTGCACCTAGAAATACAAAATATCTATATGAAGTTATTTGTGTGCAAATCAATAAGAATGTATATGAATTATAATTATGACATGTTATAAAGAATAAAAACCATATTGTGTATATTTATTGTTATTTGAATTAAAAAGTTCAACCCTTTGGGCTTGGAAATGGCTTGGATTCCCAAGATAAAGGCTTGGACCTATCAATATATAGTCAATTCAAAGAGTTTTGATAGAAAATAACAAATTTTATCTTTCATTTCCAAACACACAATGGATTTTAACAACATAATTCATAAAGTCTATTACCATAATAATTAGCATGCTCTCCTCTTTCTAAATATATGATTTTATAATTACTAGATTATATTAAGGGTTCAGACTATGTTTATTTATAATTAAACCATTATTAAACCACTATATCCTATAAATTTACATGTCTATTCATGTTTATGTAATTTGTTTTTTTTATCCAAGTGCAAAACAAATTATATGGTAAAAAACTAGGCCTAATTATACATACATTAAAAAAAATCAATTTTAATGGTTTTTGAGGTAGTTATTGGGGGTGCATGACTATTTATCCATTTGTTTATCAATTTTAAGGATTTACTTATTTTTAAAATTAATACAAAAATATTTGAAAAATTATAAAAATTTATAGGTCACAGACTATAATATTTTATATAAATATTCACCTAATGGTTTCAAATAATATTAAATGATGATTAAAAATGGTTGGCTAAATGGACATGTATCTACTCTAATTTTGTAAAAAAACTAGGAGTTACTCTTCAAATTTTAGATGTTTGACCTAGTTATACTTCACCATTTTTCAAAAAAACTTAGTATTTTGTATTCTAGACTAAAAATTATACATTTCATGTTCTTATACCATCTTCATATTTTGAGTGTAGCCATCTAATTATCTATAGAAGTCCAGATTTCTAAAATTTCAAGAAAATCATGTCCACAAGTAGGCCCTTTTTTGTCCCATAATTTTGATCACTTATACTAAGTGGAAAGTTTTGTCTCTTCACTCAAAATGAATAACTAATTCTTCTATTATTTCCTAAATATCAAAATATTTATAAAAATATGAAAATCAAAGATAATAAATTTACTTATCCCTTATTTTTTCTATAGAAAAATTATAAGATTTAAAAATTGGTCAATGTTTAAGTGCTAAAGTTGGATCCTTGCATTCAAAAGAGCTCCAATAATATTTTATTTTTTCCCACTTAATTATTTCTATCTCTAAATTATATACATATATCTTGGAGAAAATTATATTAACTATGATGGTTTTATAATTTATCACATTACTTATATAACCTCCTTTGTGAATAGGTATGGATATGTTGACCTTAAAATTTAGACAGAAATGATATCAAATTCATTGAATAAACATAAATTTAATAAGTGCATGCAAAGGTTTACCACCCTATTAGGGAATTCAAAAGAATAAAATAATGCATACTAGATGCTTTTCCACTTGTAACATTCTTGATACCTATCTCAAAATCCTTTGTTAAGATATATTATATTTTTTTCATAGAAAAATCCATTGTGTAGTCATTCACCCTTTCTTAGTAAATTTATTGTATAATTACCACTACTTCCACCTCATTTATCTATCCAAACCTAATGATACATGAATGTATCCTTTTCATTTTTTCAATACGTTATGTTAGGTAACTAGTTAAAAACTCTTGTTTCCTATAAGGAAACACTCTTTTTAAATTTAATAGATTTTTTCACTCATATACTTGATGTATATATTCATTTGAATTTACACTGAGCAAATTCTTTATAGGTAATTTACATTATTTATCATACCATTCATGTTTTCTCTAAAGGTTGGGTTTTGTTCTTTTGGTTTGAGGAGACATTCCTCATTTATGAGTATCACAAGAAATGTCAAAATAAATTTAATATATTCTTGAAATAATGTTGCATTAGACATATATAATCTAAATATAATAGTATATGAAAAATAATAATTAGAAATTTGTAAAATACATGTAATTAAACTTGCTTGTGGTTGCAAACAAAAATGCATTGATAAATACTTGGATTGTGATTTAAATTTGAACTATAAGTGGGTAAAAATAATTATAAAATTTGTCTTAGAGAAAACCCTTGAAAACTTTATGATGATTATATGAGTGCAGAAAGACAACTAGTATGGAACTACTCATTTTTTTTCACGGCCAAAATATTTAGGTCAATCATGGTAACATAAGTCTTGATTCAAGTCAGATATTTCAAATCCTAGAATAAGATGCCAAATTATCTTTGAATCATTCAATGACCTTTAAATTTGTCTACTCAGAGTAACTTATCTTTAATAATTGCTTTCTCTTCTTAAAAACCCAATCCACTTTGAATAACCATCAAACACTATACAAAATTCATGAATTTATGAGGGGAATATATTAATAAGACCAATGTTCATAGATAATTTTTAAATAAAAGATTTTGCATTCCAATAAACATTTCAATGTGATTTGAATATCCAAAACCATGTCCATGTTTATGAAATGCAGAAAACTAGTAGATTATATATGTCTTGTCACCAATGTTGTAGAGTTACCAATAATTTCATGGTGATGTCATGGAAGTGTCTTGGTGAGTGGAGGAAGTGCTTTGATAGTCTAAGTGACAATCATAAAGTGTGCATTGTGCTTGTCCTAGTATTTTTGAAGGAGGTTTGGTTGATCTTTAGTTTTGACATGACTAGAGGTGTTTTAGGATGAGTATGGAGTATTTATCATATGAAATGGGTAATATAAGAGTTTTTATATGATTTTATTTCTCATGTTAATAAGTGGATTTCATCTGGTTGGTCATTTTTTTCATCAAGCATTTTGGGTCTAGTGGTAGAAAATCTAAGTAGGCAGTTTGTTGACATCACCATTACCTTATGTGGATGAGTCAATGGGATTTGGTCATATAGTTATGATAAAATTTGTTATTATTTTATGTATACTAAATTTTAGGTCATGTGATGAAGAAAAACATAAGATATGTAAGTGCAAGGTTGGGCTCCTAGGCAATTTGATAGTGTTTTCTCATACTTACCCAAATTTTCATAACATAAGAAAGAGCCAAGCAAGGATTTTGTTTTTTTTATATTTTTAATGTGTGAAGGTGTGAATAAAAAATAATCATATGGTCTTGTTTAGTTTTGTTCCTAGTTTATTTGTGCTAAATTTTAGATCATGTGATGAAGTGTGTCAAACATTATGCATTTATAAAGTTGGCCTTCCAAATAGTTCTTAACATAGATGGCTCTTTCGTAGAAGAAACATGAGTGATAATATTGATTGATTTATATCTTTCACACGTGAAGGTTTCAATATTAGTTTAACACATGGTTGGATTCTCCTATGTGAGGAGGTCATATGTTTTAAATTTTAGATCATGCATCTAAGTGCAACAAAAGTTACTGAGGTCCAAATTTGGTATTCAAGGTAGATAAATGGTGGTCCCTATAGAATTTTTATCATAATTTTAAATACCAAGAGTAAATGGAGATCCTTAGGCTTATGGGTGATCATATAAATTTATCGAATGGTTCATGGTTAATGATAAGGATGTAGCTGATCTACAGAGATTGATGGTGTGCGTTGAGTCAATATTGTAAGATTGAACAAGATGAAATCAAATATTCAAAGTTTAACATAAATCAAAGAGGAAAATAAATATTATTAAAATTTATAATGGTGAGTAGGTATTCATCCTGAATAAGATGACAACTATTTAGCATTGTTAAAAATTGAGCCATGTATAGGAGATTGACAGTGCACATTGAGTTAAAGTTACAAGATTACATGAGATGAGGTTAGTTCTTTGAATTTTAACATTTGATAATTACTGAAAATGTGTTAATGTTTGGATAAGATCAACTATATGCATTTAATCTGAATATGCAAGATCATGAGATGAGATAAAATTGACCAAGGTTTAACTCTGACCGTTTGAATTCAAATATTTGGATTTAATAAAGGAAAGACTAATGTCTAGTTTTTATGCCATATCTTTCAATTTGTGTGGAATTTCCTCATGGTGTAAAAATTAAATATGAAGAGGAATCCATGGTTCCATCTAGAAATATATATTTAAAGGTTTGAAAATGTGTAGAGTCAAAGTTATGAATGTCTAAAGTTGACTGTGCGTTGATATTGTTACAAATGACCCACGAAAGATGTTTGAGCTTGTGTTGATATTGTTTTAATGTTTTAAGATAAAAAATTGATGAAAGTGTGTTTTATACTCAATAAAGATACTTTGTGTGTATTATTAAGGTTTTATGAATCATATGTAGTTGAATGAATGTTTAAAAGTTGATTATGTATTCATTCATGGTGACTGTGTGCATAAAATTTTGATTTAGCTAATTGTGCTTAAGCAAAAATGTACATTAATCATTTAAGGATGTTAAAGGGGTCACATGGAATGGGTCCATGTATTTTGGAGTGTTCATATGTTCTTATTGTTCTCAAGTAAGTGTTAAAGAGTTAATTGAGTCTCCATAGGACATAAAAATGACTTAATCATATTTGAAAGTGGATTGTGCTCAAGTGTGACCCATGTAAGATGCCTTAAGGGTTAATGTATGCCTAATTACTAACCAAGATGCTAATTATTCATGATATCTCTATATATAGTGAAATCACTAATGTTTATTTATAATTTTTTTTAATGGAGTGGAGTGTAAGGTGTATGTGATAATTACGCAGTGAAGGAGAGGTAGAGTACCTAGTTGATGAGTTAATGAGTAGATTAGATTGATGACTATGTGAATGACTTATATGTGAGAGGCCCACATGAAATATAAAGAGTTTTTGTAGAGGTCAGATAATTAGAGATCACTCATCAAGTGTTTAAGACATAGTTTCTAAGGTGTAGGTGTTCACATTAAAGGAGGGTCTAAAGGAGTTGATATTCCTTATGGGCAGTTACTACTTTTTAATTAGGTATTTCACTAAAGACTTTTGGTTAGGAGGATATTATCAAGGTTTCATAGTATAAAGGAGTTGACCAATCTCTTGTTTATAATTTATTATAGGAAAAGTAATCCTTATGTTACATGCTTATTAATGGGTTTTATTACCCATGATGGTTTCCCACAATAACTTTGTGTTATGTGTTTGATCTTATGTATGCATTAAATGAATGAGCTCTCTTTAAATTATTGCTTGGTGAAGTTAGTATTTACAGATTATATAATAGTTTGAAAGGATTAGAATTGTAATTGAAATATGTGGGCTCACTGATTCATCCCCCTCACCCTCAATGATTGTACCTCTAATAATTGGTGTCATAGTAGGTCCTCTGGTAAAGGTTTAACAACTTGAAGGTGATCCAAGGTACAATATGGGTAGTCATCAAGGAGGTTTTTCTCCTAAGTAATCACTAATGTTCAATGGATCCAATTATGATTTTTGGAGTGAAAATACAAGGACATAAATTATGTCCTTAGGGTTTGATGTATGGGAATCTATTATCGATGGTTATGTTGCTCCAACTAATCCTCCATCTAGTATGTAGGTAATAAATTGTTTGAGAAAAATTCTAAGGCAATAAATGCTATCACTTGTGGTCTTTTAGAGACTGAATACAAAAAGGTAATCATTATAATTCAGCTAAAGTTATATAGGATAAAGTTCATATCATTTATGAAAGAGATTAAAAGGTCAAGCTAACTAAGTTAAAGACTCACAGAAGGAAATTTGAATGTCTCAAGATGAATGAAGAAGATTCTATCACATCCTTTTTGTAGAGATTTGATGAGATTATGAACATTATCAGAGGGCTTGGAGAGAACCTTAAAGAGGCTATTATAGTTAAAAAGGTATTAATGTCTTCACCCATCATTTCTGATCTAAAAGTATTTGATATAAAAGAAAGTCATGATTTAACTCAATTGAAGATGGATCAATTGCATTGCACTCTTACTACCTATGAGATGAGGAAGAATCATTATATACCATCAAAGAAGGAAGTAACATTCAAGATAGAGATCAAGCCAAATAATAATTTCCAATGTAATAAACCCAAAGAATATGACATTTTTGATATAAATATGATGAAATAACTATGTTGATTTTAATGAAATTCAGAATAGGTTCAGGCAAGTATAAAGGTAAACTACTACTCAAATGCTTCAATTATGGTGAGATATGATATTTTGCTAATAAGTTCCCTCATTAGTATAAGAAGGATGATGATGAAGAGCATGATCAAGTTCATGATGATGTTAATATATTATTCAAGTTTTATAAAAGCAAAAAATGATGTAGAAGGTTTGAAAATTATAATAAGTACTTCAAGGACAAGAATATTATCTACACCAAATAAGATTACAACTCATTATATGGGAGTGAAGTTAGTGACTCTGAGTATGAACATGAAGATGATGGTCCTACTAAAGATAGAGATATATTTATGGCTAAGGAAGGTTGTTGCTCAAATCAAATGGAGTCTACCTAGAGTGATTCAAATAATGATTAAGATGAGGTGGACTATGAGACTGCATTGACAAATTCTCATGAAGAATTGAAGATTGAGAAGAAGATCAATAATAATATAAACTATAAAATCAAGGACTTTGAGGAGTAATTCAGTGTGTATGAGGTAAGATTGAATTAATACACAAAGTATCATGAAGATATATTCAAATATCTTAGTTTTCAACTTTAAATTATGTCTAAAAGCTCTAAAGATAAAAAAGATGAATGTGAAAGGTATGTAATTGAAAATGAGTCACTAAAATATGAGTTAGATAATATATCTACAATGTAATGTCATTTTTGAGATTTGAAAAGAGATCAAGTGATCTAGATAATATTCTTAATGATCAAAATCATCTAAGTGATAAGACTCGTCTTGGATACAAAGAACTAAAGACTATAACTCAAGATAATATGAAGACTAATGTGAATAAGGACAATCATACTTTGAATAAAAATCACAAGAAAAGGAATGAATATTTTGGTATAATGATGAAAAATTAGATCAAACAACCAAATTCCATGAGGCATCCAAATTTCAAAGGTTACTAATATGCTTGTAATCATTTTGGGCATAGATCTAGAGAATGTAGAAGACATATTAGGAATGAGTTTGCATGGAACTATGAATAGAATCATCATTCAAGTGGTGTGAGAAAGGTTGAATGTTTCAATTATCATAATGTGGGACACTTTCAAAAACACTATATATTTAAGGTAAGACATGTTGAGTTTACATCAAGGTGTATTGTTTGCTACCAGTATGAATAGATTGGCCACATTGCTAGATTCTGAAAGCAAATGTCTACAAATCAAAATAGGTTCAATCAAACTTCTATAATATAAGGAAGAATTAAATTTAACTAATGGAAACAAAAGGTGGTAATTATTCATCATGATGATACTACAAGACCAATAATCTATTTTACATGGTGGAAAATGTTATAGATTGAGAACAGTTCCAAGGACTCTGATTATTTGATCGTGTTGAGAATGAAGAGACCAAGCTCAAGGAGAAGACTAAGGTGATATTTGAGGAAATTTTTTATTTGTGTATAGATCCATGTGAACATCATACTATTTCTGAGTATGTATCATACAAATAACATCAATTGTTAGTGCCTAGTGTTGAGGATTCAAGCTGCAAGGAATATTCTATAGATGAAAAGGTATGTCATGAATCTATGTTATCTCCATGTATTATCAATCCAATCATATAAAATAATGATAATTTTTTATTGGATGGTCATGTTGTTTCTAATAATCCTAAAAATAAGAATAACTATAATCATCAGATGACCAAGGAGGATAAGAAATATGAGGAGTGTTGGGCAACTCTTGGTTTGACATTATTCTACTACATTTTGAAGTATGATGTCTTTTCTTATGACTCTTAGGAGACATATTTATTATGGATAATTAATTTTTTGTGCTCAATTTCATAATGACAATAATATAAGGTCATTAGTTAAGGGGTAAAAACAAGTTCATGAGCTTGTTCTAGATATTTGTAAAAGAGGTATAGTACAGGGTTAGTATGGGTGTTTTCAGATGACCTAATGAGATTGATGCAATGTCAAAAAGATTTCAGTGCTAAAAAATTTCTATGCACTTATTTTTGATTTTCTATAGGTGTTTTTTTGGTATAAAGTTATGTTGAAGTCAAATTAGAGATTTTTATTTGCTCTCAGGTTTCCTAGTTTATGCTTAAGAGTATGTCAATTCCAAAATTGGTTATAGGATGCATGTGTTCATGAAGATGTGGAATCTTAATTCTTGGTCCAAAAGTGTGTAATGGTTTTATACAAGTGTACAAGAATTTTTAGAGGTGGACATTGACCATAAGGAGGTTTGTTGAGTCTATTTGTTTTAAGATTCTAGGGTTTTGGGATATGCTATAAAATTGGTCTACCTTATGATTTGAGGTCTAAGGATTCTTATTAGGTTTAACAGGCCAAATGCATTGTCAAATCATGTTTCATAGATATTTTAAGATTTGTGGTTTTCAAATTATTCTTGTTTTTTTCAAGATGGGTGCTTAATTGACAATATAATTTATGAAGTATGTTGCATAGGATGAGATATGAATTTCAAATTCGTATGAATAAAGGGGCATATTAAAGTTCTCTAGATATGATTTTTTAGGTCCTAAAGATATATCTATTAGAATTTGTGTGCTCTATAAGTTATAAGTAAGGTTACGTGGAGTCTAGACAGGCCTACAAAGAAGAAAAGTGATATTTTATTAGTTTTTTTCAAAAGAGAAAGGTATGAATGTTTATAAGAGAGCTCTCAGGTTTATTTAGATCATGCTTCATATTTTTTAAGTGGCATGAATTTATTTTTTTGGTCATCAATGTGTTTTGAGATAGAAGTCTAATAAGCATGTATGGTGGTTCTTTATGGTGTGTGGGAATTTGAAGATGCTCAAGATGTGAATTTTATCAAAAATATTAGGGGGATTCCATCTTAGATGTTTTCTTATTGAGTTTCATCATATTTAATTATTTTTCTATGTTTCTTATTCATTTGTTATTGTGCTTGGTTGAAAAGAGTGTTGGCTTAGAGCAAGCAGAAGTTGTCAAGGTAAGAAGAGGTAGGATCAAGGTAAGGGGGAGTTTGTATCATCTTTATAAAGTGGTCCTCTCTTTTTGATATTATTTTTAGGTCCTCATGATTATTTGGTGCCCACTTTGTCATTATGTCAAATGGGGAGAAAGTTTCTTTAGTGGAGTGCTTGAAGAGAGAAAATGAAGGTGAGTTGTATATTACTATATGATGTTTGTTGACATCAATGAAAAAAGGGTAGATTGTTGGAAAATTGTAAATGATGTCATGTTGATTTCATGGAGGTGTCTTGCTGAGTTTTTGAAGTACTTTTATAGTCTAAGTGACAACGATAAAGTGTGTAATGTTCTTGTTTTAGTATGCTTGAAGGAGGCTTGACTGATCTTTAGTTTTACCCTGACTAGATGTGTTTAGGGATGAGTATAAAATTTTAAGCATATGAAAGGGGTCCTATAAGAGGTATTATATGATTTGAATACTTGTGTGCATGAGTGTATTTCATTTGGTTGATCATTATTTTCATTTAGACATTTTGTGTCTAGTGGCAGAAAATCTAAGTAGGTAGTTTGCTGACATCACCATTACCACATGTAGATGAGCCAGGGGGCATAGTAATAAGGTTGTGATAAAAGACATGCCTATTTTATATGTAATAAATTAAATTTCATTTGATTAAACATAACATAATTTATGAAATTTCAAAATTGGGCTCTGAGGTAATTTGACAGTGTTTCCCCATACACCATCAAATTTGCATGAGGCAAGAAAGAGCCGAGTAAGCATTTTGATGTTGTTATATTTTTTACATGTGAAGGTGTGAGTATAAATTATCATATGGGATTAATAATTTTTGTTCATATTTAATTTTTTCTAAATTTTATATCATTGAATCAATTGTATCAAAACCTATGTATGTGAAAAGTTGGCATTCCAGACAGTTCTTGACATAGTTGGCTCTATGGTAGAGGAAATATGAGAGTAGATTAATGGATTTATATCTTTCATGTGTAAAGGTTTTATGATAATTTTTAAACATGGTTTGAGTTTCATATTTTATGGTATCATATGGTCCAAATTTTAGATCATGCATCTAAGCACAATAAATGTTATTCAGGTCCAGAGTTAGCATTCCAGGCACATAAGCAATCGTCCCCATACATAGTCATTTATGAGTAATGTTAAAGACTAGAACCAAATGGAGATCATAAAACTCATGGGTGATTATATAGATTTATTGAATGGTATGTAGTTCATGATAATGACTTGGTTGATCCATAGATATTGATGGTGCATGTTGAGTCAATATTGCAAGATTTAATGTCATGACTTCAATTATTCATGTTTAACATCAAGCAGAGATAAAGATCAATATGAATCCAATAATTAATACTTATTGGGTTTTATAATTGGTCAATATCAATGTTGTGCACTAAATTCAATATTTTAATGTGATAGTTGTTTAGCATTTTTAAAAACCAAGCTACATATCAATGGTGCAAATTGAGTCAAAGTGTCAAAATTGCATGAGATGAGGTCAATTGTTCAATGTTTGAAATTTCATAATTGTTGAACTATGTATTAAATTTTAAATAAAAATAATGGTGTGCATTTAATCTGAATATGTGATATCAAGGGATGAGAGAAACGTGATTGAGGTTTAAATGTGTTTGTTTGAATTCAAATATTTGAATTTAACAAAGGAAAGACTAATGTATAGATTTTGTGTCATATCTTTAGATATATGTATAATTTGCTCATGTTGTAAAAATTAAATATTAATAGGAATCCAAGGATAATATATAAATATATATTTAAAGTTTTTAATGTTTATATAATCAAATATATGAAGGTCTAACGTTGACTATGTGTTTGACTATGTCCTGCAAGTAACCTTAGAAGGATGTTGTATCATGTGTTCATGTTGGTTTGATGTTTTAATAAAAAATATTGATTGTACCATGTTTTATAATCCATAATGATTCTCTTTATTCATTATTTAGGTTTGACCAATAATATGCAGTATGAACAAAGGTTCACATGTTGATTGTGTATTCATTCATGGTGATTATGTTTACAGAATGTTGATTGAGCAAATTGTGCTTAAGAAGAAAGGTGTTATCATCATTTGAGGATGTAAAAGTGGTCATGTGGAATGGGTCCATGAATTATTTAGTGGTATTGTTTTCTTAGTTTTTATAGATAAGTTTCAAAGTGTTGAATGGTCCTCCATATGACCTAAAAGTGACTTAGGCCTATTTAAAAATGGATTGTGCTTAAGTATGACCCATTTAAGATGCCTTAAGGGTTAAGGAATGCCTAATGGATGAAAAAGATATTGATAATTCATGATATCTATAGATATAGTGAAATAAAATATGTTGATTTATATATTTTATGTGAGAATTATGGAGAGAAGAGGTAGGGTGACAAGTTAATGAGTTAATGAGTAGAGCAGATTCAAGACTATGTGTATGAGATATAGGTCATATTTATGATGTAAAAATAGTGCTCATGTAGTTTTAGGATATGTGTAGAGGTCAAAGTGTGCATATGAGGATAGTTTGAGTTAATAATGAAATATATTGTGGTATGCCAATGTGAGAGGCATGTATGAGATAGAGAGAGTTTGTGCAGTGGTTAGATAATTAGAGATCCATCATCAAGTTTTGAAGACATTATCTCTAAAGTGGAGGTGTTCACATAAAATGATGGTCTAAATGATTTTATCTTCCTTAGGGGAAGTTGTTCCTTGTGGAACAGGAGTTTCACTAAGACCTTTAGTCAGGAGGAAATGATCAATGTTTTTTGGTCTAAAGGACTTGACTAGTCTCTTATTTTTAATTTGTTATAGGACAAGTAGTCCATGTGTTGCAATCTTGAGAGTGGGTTTTATTCCACATGAAGTTTTCCCACAAGAACTATGTGTTATGTGTTTTATATTGTGTATGCATTGAATGAAGGAGATTTCTTGTTAATATTGCTTGATCAATTTGGTATATGTTGATTGTTTAATACTTTTCATTGATTGGAATTGTAATTAAAATATTTGGGATCATTGATTCACACCCCTCCCCATCTTAGTGATTTTCACTCTAACAACCAATACTTCACTTAAAATATTGATATAAGGGGTGAATACACTTTAATATATCACATAAGTTAAAAATTACAAATTTTATTCAAGGATATTAATTTAAATTATTAATCTTACGTATAACACCTCTAAATCTAGTAGCATGCTTATGTATATGTATATGTCCTGGATCAAAATTGAATCATTATTGGCATGAAATCCAAAGATTAAAAAATGTGTAAAATCTAAAAAGAAAGGTATAGATCCCCAAAAAATGCAGGAACAAGCATCAATGGACCCACAAGGGACAATTATCAATATTAAACA
>JARHVA010005268.1:667500-707500 GCA_037957365.1 Torreya grandis | reverse complement strand
TTTTGAAAGAGTTAGACCCAAAACTTGACCATCACTTAAAAATATTAGATATAATAGTGCTTTTTAGATATGTATCATTTTGGTGGGAATTTTACCATTATATAATTTTTATTGGAGCTCCAACTGGTCTAGGATTGAATTGGGGGCCCAGATCCCCAAGTACACAAGTACCAAAATTACCAAAAATGGCCACAACCGGTTTGAGAATACCAATAAATAGAAATATATGCCCTGATAATACCATAAATGGCAAAAAGTAGCCCTGTAATAGCAATGATCGACTACAACTGACCTCCAATACCATGTAACATGTAAACCTAGGTGGTGCTTGTAGTAACCAAGTCACTTTTCCAACTCACCCATAGCTCATTAGTATTGGATATAATATTATTATTAAGATTATATTCCTAAATTTAAATATCCATAACTAATATTTCATGCATTTATTTTTAATGAAGTAAATGTATTATATCTTGATGTTTGATTTTTGACATAAGAATTATAGTTATAACTAAATAAAAAAATTTAAAACACAAGTATTTATATGAATATATCACAATCAATTTATTTATAATATTAGACATAATATAGGTATATTAAACATACTAAAATATAATTATTTATGTTTACTCTTGATTTATGGAAAAGTTAAATATGTCTAGATATCCTAAACATTATGAACTAAGATGTTTGTACAATATATATTAACATGTAGACATTAAAAAATGTAAATTTATATCAAACATCATGAATAAAAATAATTTAAATTATAATTTAAAATATTTTTGAAATAGTTACTATTTATAATAGATAAAGTGGTGAAACATTCACACCTTGGAAAAATCTTAAAATTCAATGAGTGTAATAGTGGTTCGATAAGTGATGATATATATATATATATATATATATATATATATATATATATGAAATATGTGGTTATGACTTAAAAATAACATATTGGGTGTGTCCTTTGATATGTCCATACAGATACCTATATTACCACCTATTATTTTGATATACTAAACCAAAGATTTCATATTATTAGTTCTATAAGATGAATATTATTTTCAATATGTGATGTTTGATGTCATAACTACCTATGTATTCATTATTATAAATTTTAGATGAATATTTTTTTCATTTTTATTATTCATTTTACCACAAGGGATTTATAGCTACATATTCCATTTTCTCAAAATGAAACTTCATTTAGTTATGGAACTATGTGAATAGAATCTTTAATAAGGTATTAAACCTAATATTAAATAAAAGTGATGGTAATAGTACAAAAAAGTTCACCTAAAACCTATTTTAATAAAATTAAATGATTTCACAATAGTTTAAGGTTACATTGACTAATGTTGGATCATTGTGTACCACATTCCTCAAATTTAGTAAATTATTTGATCAATAAAGAATATTAATTATGGAAGCCCCTCCATATGATTATCACTTAGTAAATTATTATGAATGATTTATATGATAGGATTCCTTAGGAATTGACACAATCTATAATCAACAATCAAAAGTGTAAATGTGAAATAAAAAGCATGGAAAATAAAGTCAAAGTGGAAGCACCCATAAAAACTCATGGGATAGATTCAGTGGCCCACAGAATATACATAATTTAAATTTTTTGATACACCTATAGCTAGTCAATACATCCTTACATAAATAAATATCCAAATCGGGTGGAATCAACACATAAAATCGATAAGTAAGGATTAAAATATAAATTTTATGAATGTTGAATGCAACTAGAAATATCAAAGGCTACTATAGTAATAGTTTATGTTATAAAACTATAATAAAAATAAATAAATAAAAATAATTAGACCAAGTTTGTACAAATGAAAAAGGACACTATGGAAAAAGGGTCTTGTACAAAAATTATATTTCTACAACCCCTCTTATTATGTTCTTCATAATCCAAACTTATAGTTCATCTATAATTATGAGTATTAATGGGTACATGAGGGGACATATTTATTTCACCTCAATATTTTTTATTGGTATTTGATTTTGATCAAAGCTACAAACAAGTCTAGGACATAATCAAGGGCCTATATCCCCAAATAATCATCTACCACATATACCAAATATACCAAAAATGGCCACAAATGACTTGAGAATACTAATAAAATCCACAACCTACCTCATTTACATTATTTAGATTTGAACCTAGGTGAGGCTTCAAATAACCATTCCACTTTACCAACCCACCCACATTTCATTACTTCATCCAGATATTATTATTTATCTTGGATTTTTTATTATTACTATTTCCACTTATGTCCACTTCCAGTTCTACTAAGACATTTTATTATGAGGAAACAAAAATTTCCCTCTACCCAAATTGAATACATACTTTGTCTATTATTTAAAAATCCTTATTTTAGGAATGATAGTGGAATATTTATAAAATTATATATAAAAAATTTAAATGTATTATATATCACTCATTTTTTACAACACCAACTCTTATAATTACTAGATGGGTAATGGTTGAGTGCTTACATTGAATCCCTACTTGAGAAGTATCATTCAATAATAATTTAATAAACCTAATAATTTTTATCTATATAATATATACATAGATAATGGAAAAGATGATACTAATAATCATTGTTATATGTTTTATCATGTTAATTTTGTCACCCCACTTATTAATAGGTATGATTTTTTATGATATTCTAATATAGAAGGAAATTATACAAAATTTATTAATTAAACATAACTTTAGGAAGTGAAAAAAGTATCAGAATGGAAGGAGGCACAATTTATCTACAACGTCAATCTAGGAAAATAAAACCACAAAAGAAGCCATTGCTAAAAATTAATAAACATGCATCTACAAGGAAATATAAATTAAAAGGATTATTCCTTTCAAAAATGAAAAAAAAACCAAAAATAATATTTAATTATTGATTATCTCATCCTCATTTGAAGTCTATGAGAATTCACAAATATATAGTCCTAATGAAAAGTTATTCAAAGCTAAATAATAGTTTGAAAAAGCATAATATAAGGGATAATTCAAATGTCAAAACCTAACTAAATAATAAATAGAATATTAGAATATAACAAGAATCATATTTTTAAAACAAGTAAATAAACAATATTAACTTTCAAATTATACTAAGCCATACATACAAGACAAAAGATTTGATAAATGGGAAACCATAAAAAAGTGAAAAATTCCACACTAGTATTAAAAAGTTTCAATAATGAATCACTCAAAATATAATAGCATATTGAATCTTAGGAGAATAATGAACATAGGCCAAGAGAGCATCAATGACGCAAGATCAAGATTTATAATGATGATAATAATTTTTGATTTGAGAGTGTTTCAAATTAAAAATAAAGAGGAAAGGAGAGCTCTTTATACAAAGCTAAGAGAGAAAATAAGTTACAAGCCTGATCTCTAGCATGTGTGATATTTATTCATAATCATCTTAAAATATGGGAGGCTGTGTGTGCCACGTGTGGGGAGAGAAGTTGAATGAAAAGAACTTTAAATCCTACAAGTTGACTAGAGAAATGAGTGACACATCAAATATATATATATATATATATATATATATATATATATATATATATATAGACACACACACACACACACACACACACACACACACAGAGTTAAACACACATGAGACTTATGCTAAGTTGAGAATACTATAGAAAGGACCCAAATTAAGGTTAATTTTTAAACACTTCTTCTTAGACTAAAATTGGGCTTACAAAAGGACAAAATATTTACAAAGAAGAAGGGAGTGAAAATTACAAATATCTTTCCCATAATAGAAACTTATTTCAAGATGAATTACAAAATTTAAGAGAAGAAAGAAGAAGAGAAGGTGCAATAAAAAATTTCAAGGATGAAAATATGATCACCAATAATATTTAAAAATACTCTTTAGATAATGTGGTTAATCCGCAATTAAATAAGGACCAATTAAAAAGGAGTTGCGATCTAAAAAAGATACAAGACAAACATGATAACACAAATATTTAAAGTTAAATTACTAATATGCCTTCAAAATATAATCTACATACATAAATTAATTAAAACATAACTGAAAGGAAAATGGAGTAAATACAACTTCCATCATAAAAGTGTATAATTTTGCATGAAAATAAGTTAGTCAGAATAGTCAAATCATATATACAAAGTAATAAAAAATAACGAATGCAAAAATAGATCTAGTTAGTCAAAATGGAGATAGAAAAGATGTGTCACTTGCAAAATATATTCTATGTGAATAATTAGATTAATTATCGTAAGAAGACATATCAAATTCTCTATAAGATTCATTTTATTTAACATTCCAAATAGTTTTACTCTTAGAGGTAGGATATTTAGCCATTTTCAAATAATGTAAAGTGTCGTTCATGGGTTTACCTTAAGATTTGCATTGGTATAATTTACAACATTCATATACATGGTGCCAATGTTTTCCACAATGTGCACAAGGGTTAGTAGTTTTAATCAAAAGATGAGAATAATACGCAATATAACCAAAATATATTACATTATTTGTCTTTTGATGCAAAGAAAAACATGATTCTAAATTTTTAATACAAGTAGTTAAATCAATAAAATTTGATAACATTCTCATTTGTATTATAATCAAGAAAAATAGGTTAATGTATACTAGATTTCTACTTACCAAGACCTCCACTGTCATACCCCATAGAGTGCATTATTTTTAAGATGGATTTGGTTGAATAATTGTGCACATGAGTTTGAGTCATTTTAGAAAAATAAGGAGATGCATCCACATCAAAGCAATTAACATTAGTACAACATAAAATATTATCATTTAGAGCATCAATAGAGGTTTGCATAAACATCCTTTTATCATTAAAAGAACATGATAAAGCATTATGAGTGTCATTTTGTATTGTAATTTTATGTTTAAAAACAATTATCTCATCATTTTTCAAATAAATTTGTTGTAAAAACTTCTTAAAAGATAAAAATATGGCCAATATAAAGGCCATTGGAAGCAATGAGAATCAAATTTAAACTAATTTAAGATCTTGGATGAATAAATATTAAGAAATAAATGTCTTTAAAGATTCCTTGTAAACAAGTATTATATTACACTAATAAAAAATGAGTTAATCTATCAAAATTATGTTGTAAAAGTAAGTTACACCAAAATATAAATTTGTAGATTGATTCTGTAAACCAATATAAAAGGCTTTGCAATACGTTTGAAAAGAACAAACTTGCATTGATTTTTTTTTGTTAAAACAAAAATAAAAACACACTTGCCCTTTTGTAAATACTTAGCAAATAATTAATTTAAATAAATGTCAAATTGGCTTTTAAAAAAAAAAAAAAAAACTATGACACCAAATTGCCTAATAGAATAGACTTCTCTTATTTTGTTTTATATGACAAACTTTGAATTAAAAAAATACTCTTTAAAATAAATTAAAATATTTAAACTTGTGAAGGAATTAAACAAAACACATTCCTCTTGTTTTAAAAGTTTTTATTTATTTATTTAAATAAAAGTGCATGAATAAAAAAAGGTTGTGAAAGTGAATACTCACCAAAGCACTATGAATTATCCTTTGGAAAATATTTGCCTTCGATTGAAATGAAAAATTCCATCTTTTGTTTTGTACTTTTTAGAAAAGCATTTTTTCTTAACTGCTGCATAAAGCAATTCCATGTTACAAATGTCAAAATCAAAGACACGTCAATGTTAGAATATGCAAAAGAAGAACACATGCAAATAAATTATCAAAAATCGTTACCTTGTCAAGAGCCACGCTTAGCATGTTAATAACAAGATGAGCGCATTTTTGTTTTAGCATTAATTTTCAAAATTGAAATACTACCAAATCCAAAGAAACAAAAAATTGGAAGTGATAGTTTTTAGAAATAGTAGCGGTTGTAAAATGAGTTGATTAATTTCAAAAAAAGTATTATAGGTAAGCCAACCATGTGTAAAAAATAAAAGGTCGAGGCTTAAGAAATGCACACAGATACAATAAAATATAATACCTAGTCAAAAAACTTGCTCAAATGGTAATAAGGAAAGGCGTAACCATAAAGAGCCAAAGCATATACCAAGAAGGCTAAGATAAGGTGTAGCAGGAGACCCTATTAAAAGACAAAGGTAATCCATAAACAAAAATACCCGATAAAACAAACTATGCACTCAATAGAACAAAGAAGATACAGATCAAGTAAAACAACACTAGGTATTTCTTATTTTGAAGAAACAAAGAAAAAAAATGATGCAACCAATACAAGAAGAAACGATATTGTGCATGAAAAAAATTACTACACAGAACTGTAAAAAAAATTAAAACAAAAATATTTATTGCTTTCCATTTTTTTGATTGAAAGTAGATATAACCAAAAAATTTGTGTGAAAGCAATAGAGTGAAATGAACAAGTTTAAGATGACTGAATAAGATTTTTTTCTTAAAAATAATAGAAGTTACACTTTTTATCATAGTGCAAAAACTATGAATTGGATTTGCATGAAATTTGGAAAAAATATTCCAAACACAAAGACCATAAACCTAATAAATTTTCAAAATAAATAATTTTCCAATAAAAAGTTATGATTGGTTTAATATGAAGGGTTTTAGTGTGACATTTTTTCTGAAAAAATATATTTAAAATTATAAAAAACAGACTTAAAAATGATTATTAATAGTATATAATATATATATATATATTTTAAAATACTTCAAAAAAAAAAAACCAATAGCAGAATGTTTTTAGGAAAATGTATTTTTACATTAAAAAATAGATTATAAAATTCCCAAAGGCAATGTATTATGAGAAAAAATGACATACATCATTCTGATCCATTAACTTGTACAAATACACACAATTCAATGTTAAAATACCATGTCTCTAATATCATATTAAAATATGTCAAGAATCAGATGTTCAAAATAAGTAAATGAAGAATATTACCTTGCAAAGCGAAGAAAATCAGAAATCTGAGATAAGACATTTGATAGGTTGGGAAACCATCAAATGATGAAAACCCTCACACTTATATTAAAAATCTTGAAACAGTGAATCACTCTAAATACAATATCAAGTATAAGATTAGGAGAGTAATAGCCTTATGATAAGAGAGCATCAAGGATGCAAGAGAAAGGCTTAGCACAATAAGGAGTTATGAGTTGATAGTGTTTCAAGTGTAGAAGAAAGAGGAGAGGAGATCTCTTCATAAATAAGTAAAAGAGAAAAAGAGTTACAAGTGCAAGCCCCAATTTGTATGTCATGTTTCCCTAATCTTGTTATTAATGGAGATGATATGTCTGCCATGTGGGGCGATTGGAATAGCATACAAGTAACTCCAAAACCTACAAGTGGACTAGAGAAGTGAGTGATACCTCAGAAAACTAGAAAAAATAGTACTTATAAATACAATAAATATAATCACACATAATACTTATGATAGGCCTAGAATACTATGGGAAGGACCCAAATTAAGGGTAAGTCTACAACATAAAACATATACATGAACCAAGTTTATAAAAACAAATAACAACTCAGATTTATTATATATCACTCCCTAAATAAGATTGAATAGTTTGGGCATGAACCAAAAAGTTAAATTAGTGCCATAAATAACTAGAAAAATGAATACCTAGTGTGAACACTACTCTAAAACCCACACTTAAGTGAAATTTAGTGGGAATAAAACAAATACAGGTTTTATATACTAGACATGATAAGGCACCCGTGTACATGTGAAGAAAAAAAGAAAGGAAGGAAGGAGTTCAATATAAATCCCCGAAATTGAGGGGAATAAAATAAATAAGGGTTTTATATACTAGACATGATAAGGCACCCATGTACATGTGAAGAAAAAAGAAAGGAAGGAAGGAGTTCAATATAAATCCCACAACTTCAACTTCATTTATCCCAAGCAATGCTCACAACTAAAGATAACGAGGAGAATACAATAGCTTATTTACGATGTCAACAACTTGATCAATTGTAGAAATAAAATACAATTAAAAAAATCTGTCTTTGAAAAAATTATGAATAATGTGCATGTGTATATTTACGTGCTCAGTGAGTTTATAAACTATAGGGTTGTGGGCAATCTCTATAGTATTTTTTTATAATAGAAAAGCAAAGTGGGATTAAGATGAGCAAATCCAAACTCACCAAGTAATTATCATAGCTTGAGATCCTCATGTCCATATTTCACAACACATATATACTTTGCCTCAATGGATTATAATGTAATAACATACTTCTTCTTGCATTTACATGCAATAGGACAAGAACCAAGGTTAAATATGAATCTTGAGGTAGGTTGAGGAATGTCGACACATATAATTTAATCTATGTCTGTGAATCCCTCAATATCTAAAGAACCATTTTGTGTATACTAAATTATAAAGTTTAAAGTTACCTAAATATAACATGTAATATGCTTAGTTTCTTGCTATTGACTCTCATGAGGGTCATTGGAGAATAAATAGACAAGGTTACTAAAAAATGTGATATCAAGATGTATAGGTGTCAAATATAGAAAAATGCCTACCAACTGACTATTTAATGTAGGATCGACCAATTTATATTTATAATCAATAGTAAACTCAACACCTAATTGATATGATGTGAGATAAATCTTGTAACCAACCAAGAATATTTTATGAATAAGATATGTTGTAAACTTTTGCTAACCGATATAAATACCCTCAAGAAATTAGTGAACCTATAGGCCAAGAAAGCAGTGGATAAATCCTAGATGTGTCATATCAAAGTGTCCTTTCATATTATTTTTAATGTCCTAAATACAGGTACTTAAACTACCTATGAGGATGATGCCATCAACATATAAAACCAAAATAAAATATTCTGATATTTCTTTAGTATGTAGACATTGTGATCAGAATCATAATGATAAAAGTTAAAATCTAGAATAAAATTATCCATATTCTCATAATAATCTTAAGAAGCTTATTTCAGGCCATAAATAAAAAGATGAATCCATAAGAAAAAGATTATTACATTAATCTTTGAAGCTTCCCCATATAGATCTCCTCTTCGAGATCACCATGCATGAAATCATTCTCCATGTCCATCTAGCATACTTTCCACCGATTTGATGTAGAGACAGAGATAAAAATTAATGGGTACATAAATGACCATAATAATAGAAGAAAAGGTTTCAAAGTAATAAACCCCTTTTACCTATTAGAATACTTTAGCTACAAGACAAGTTGTGTACTTATCTACTATACCATCTACTACATATTTGGTCTTATAAACCCATTTACATCAAACATGTTTTATTCACTTACAAAGAGACACTAAGTCACACATGCTATTTTACATAAGTGAAGAACATTATTCTTGCATGGAAGCTTCCAACTCATATTAACCACACACCATAAAAAATAAAATTATATCAATAAAAATTGCATTTATTAATATTAAGGCTTAAACACCATGTTTTAGATGGGGATAAATGAGTGTGTACACTCATTTATGCGTTAAAAGTAACTGGTGTAACTTTGTGGGTAGTCCAAAGAAATTATATAAATTCATTGGGAATAAGAATGAAAATTATTGCATGCAAGGTTCTAGCTACCAAATAATGTCAAATCATAATGATCTTTCTTCCAAGAGGGTCAATGCCCTGACTTGCACATTCATCAATGCATAAATATATGGAAAACATAAGGAGTAGAGCCAAGATATTGGGTACACATCTTAATCCAAACCTCAACACCTTTTCCAACAATCTAATATATACACCAAGAGTGTAAAAGAGAAACCAAACATTGGGTGCAAGTTCAATAAGATTTCATTTAGAACTCTGTGTTCAAAGATGATAATCCATTGGTACATAATGCCTTATAGAAAATCAAAATCTTTCTCTATCTTCGATGCATAAAAAATTTAGCAACTACAACTAAATCATCATCACAACAGGAGGATACACATCACTTGAATGTGGCACTACATAATTATAAATCTAGTCAACAAGAACAAACTATTGTCAAGACATGTAATATAATAAAAGATAACTTGATAGAGTTTAGTGGTAGTGATAAATATATTTATCTGTAAGGTTTGTTTGAGCCATAATGATAAAATAAATCAAACCTAGTTCAAATCATAGAATGATTGGAATAATAAAGACTATCTAACATAAGCCTTATACAACAAGAAGGTAAGCCCATTCTACATGATGCTCTTTCTAATGCATGAAACAAGATATATCAAGAACCCTTGTGAAAGATTGAAGAGAACACTATAATAGAATCAGTTCCTAAGCCATTCTAATGGTGGGAGACTATTGGGAGAAAGATAAAATTTAGTACATCTTACAACTATTAAGGGACTACCAAGATGTGTTCTCAACCAAATTTTTAGAGGTAAAAGGCATAGATTATTATTGCAGAGAAATTCATAGAGAATTAAAAAAGTGTACTCAACCCATTCAGAAGAAGCCATTTATATTTAATGCTAACATGAAAATAAAAGTAATAGTTGATTTGGATTTAATACATGAATCTAAAATCATATATCCAATACAAAAAGTACATTGTATAAGTCCCATAATGGTGCAACCAATAAAAATTGAGAGATAAATGTTTTTGGGTATTACCATGAATTTAATGATTCTTGTGTGAATGATAATTTTATAATGCCATTCACAGATGAAGTCCTCAAATTAGTTATAGGACATAGTGTAATCCTTTATAGATGGATTCAGTGGGTACCACCATATTCCAATCATAGTATATGATCAAGCAATAACTATATTGTAACTAAATGGGGTTCATTTTCATATAAGTTACTACCTTATGGATTAAATAATGCACTGTAAGTATTTTATAGAGATGTAGTGACTAAATTGAAATATTTCATTAATGATTTATTTTAATTGTATTTAAATTAGTAGGATGTTTTCTCTCTATTTAAATAATATTTATCGAAGATATGAATAATGCTAGAAATGTGTTGAGTATTGTACATTGCTATAAATTTAAATAAATGTTTATTTTTCACACCTTTTGGTGTCTTGTTGGGCCATTACATATGCATAAAAGGAATTTTAGCTGGCCTATCAAATATTGTCATCATCATAGGGATGCCACCTCCTACTAACTCTATTGAAGTGCACACATTTCTTGGTCATATGATATATTATAAGAATTTTATGAAAGGGTATGCATCTATATATGTACCCATGGAGAAGCTATTTTGCAAAAATATAAAATTTGAATGGACATTATAATGTTAATTATCATTCATTGAGATAAAACAAAGGCTTGTATCAACACCAATTTTAATGTTTCTTCATTGGAAGAATCCATTCCACGTGCATATAGATGCTTTTATTATTATAGTAGGAGTTCTCCTGGCATTACTAGGTGAAAGTGGACCATATAATTCTATACATTTTTCTATTGGGAAGCTATTTATAGTTAAGAACAGTTATACTACTACTAAAAATGAGACTTTAGGCCTAGTTTTTTCACTATAATTGTTTTTTCACTAATTTTTGGCTACACCCTTTTAGGTTTTTATAGATCACCAGGCATTGAGATACTTGATTAATAATATAATGTTGGAAGGACACATATCCAGGTGGATTATGTTGACTTAGGAATTTAAATTCTAAATTAATGTCAATGTAGGCCATGAAATGTTGGTTCAAATCACCTAAATAGACTTCATAATAGAGAGGAGCCAAAATAACATTAAGAGGAATCCCTAAATGCACATTTATTCAGAATATATACAATTCTTGATAATATGGAAGACATTTCAATTTATATTTTTCTACCTATCGAGTATATTCTTGCTATAAGATTCACTCTTTTTCAATTTATATATGGCCTTGAGGTAGTAATACCTATTGAGTATATTGTTCTTAGCCTATGGATTGTTATGGTTATGAGAATAGGAGATCAAGATTCAATAAAATCATTGTTGGTAGACTTAATAGAGATGGAATCAATTAGATAAAGGAAAAAATGGATATAAAAAATTAACAATCAAATCAAGAAACCATGGCACAATCATAACTTATGATCTAACAAATTTTACCTAGAATAAATTCTATTGTTTTATAATAGAAAATTTAAAGCAATATTAGGAAAGTTGTGCATTAGATGGATAGGATCCTATACTATTAATTAAGTGTTACAATAGGATACTATATTGATAAAATATTTACAAAGAACAATACTTCTAGGTTGTATAAATGGTTGTACGATAAAACCCTAGCGCTATTCATCTATATCATTCTGCTGAAAAATTGAGTGGGTATTGAGTAGCATCATGTAGTTAGGATTTTATTTAATGATGTTTATTTATATTTTATTTTCTTAGGTTAGAATTTTTTACATTAGGTTCATTATAGCACAACACACCATAGTAACCATGAAACATATATAATTTAAAGATGTTATCACATTAAAAAAATATCTCACATTAGATAGCTAACTACAACTACATCAAGGATATCAATTAAGTTTGTCAAGGTGGAAAAAATATAGGTACATAGAAAAGAAGGACAATGGCCATGTCATACTATTAATTATGTCATGTTCCAAAATATTGCATTGTTTCTGAGGTAGATTGAGTAGTAAATGGATAGGTAGAATCATAAAATAAATTAGACAAATTAAAGGACAATCAGTCACATAAAATAACTTTCAAAGAGGTAAATCAAAGATTATAACCACAAAATATCATTATTAGGGTAATTAATGTCATGTGATATTAATTGGAAGAGGAACACATGTGCACAAAAAATTAGTGCATTCAAAATAGTCACTAAAATAAAATTAGTTGCCAAAAAATATATAAGAGCAGGGTATGGACAATGCCAAAAATTATTGACTCTATCTAACAAGGGAATTATACAATATGATTTTAGAATAGCTCTATACAAATTAATTTCAAGCCATATTCTGATCAAGAAGAGCAATCATTCATCATAGATCACTAATATAACTATGGATCTAGCTTAGTTATTGAACCCTCTCTCAAATACACAAAAATAAGAGATGGGATTGGGGTAATTAAATATTTAAAAAACCATGTATAATGAAGCAGATCCATTTAATTTCATTGACATAGAAAATTCTATTCTTTTTTAACAATATGCTTCGAGAGACACATAATATGGAGCCCTCACACTTCAACATCCACTTCAAGGCTTTGACATATAAATGTTGATTAAGTTTCCTCTATTTGGTGAATTTTATGAGGTCATGATGAATCTTTCGAGTTTCTACAATAAAGGGGCTACCCATTTGTCCCAAGAGATTACAATTTTTATCACTATGTAAATAATGGCATAATCCATAGGCCTGATAAATCCTAGTAAATCCCTCCTTTAATATAAATATACAACACCAATGATATATTTAGATGTGTGGTAAAAATATATCATATAAGCACACCGAGTAACATAATTTTATTTAATTGAGGATGCTTTGGTACACATTCTAATAGAATGCATCACAAATAGGTTTTGAAAAAATAGTAAGTTGTAAAAGAAAGCAAGGAGAGGGGAAATTGATATTGTATATCACATGATATAGTTATTGGACGATTTATGTTGGATTAAGTGTTTGGAATTTTAGCTCACCACAAACATCAAGAGGGTACTTTTAGGAATCACACAAACATTTTAGTACTACTTTTGGGTATTAATATTGTGCTTCACATAGTGGAAATCTCCACTTGGGATAGTCAATGTGACTACATATTTTTGGTCCACTACTACCCTCATAGGCATTGCATGGTTAAAATAGGGTATTAATATGAGAAATTATGTTAGTTTAATACATGGTGGTTGGAAGCCATAGATTCAATTAGAACACACCCAAGAATCCCATAAGATGTCATGCAATATTTTGGATAACATGGTTCAGTCACCAAGTTGAATAATGACATTAAAATCAAAATCCATGTTTTGGCATATCCACCTATGACTATGATATCATTTTTTATTTGTATGATATAACTACAAGATGAACTATATAGGCAAAAATCCAAGGATATGAGGTTTTATCCACCTCTACAAGATATTTTTCAATAGATGAAATAATCAACTATGGATCAAGTAAAACCATAAAAACCACCAAAATAACCATAATCTCCACCACCATAGGTTAAAGGGAAAATTAATAAACATATGTGGCATGCATCATCACCATCAAAGAAAAATATGTAGAAAATAAAGTCTTGGTTGAATAACCCTATGGATCTCAAGATAAATGGTGAGTTTAACCTATAAATATGTGAGTAAATGAGCATGGAGTTATCAAATATATGTTGGAAGATAGAATGGAGGTTTATGAAAAATAGGTGGAAAATGAATTCTTTCTTATGAAAGTAGTGTGCACTTGTCAAATGAAAAATTAGGTATGAAATGAACTTTAGGTTAACAATAGTCAACCACCTCCATCTATTTTTATGGATACTATAAGTTATAAAAAATATCAACATAATCTATAGGCATAAATATTTCTAACTTATCCATCCATAGGATCAACAATTGTGCAAGTGGTGGATCTACCAAAAAAGGGAAATACTACACAGCCCTTATTTTAATGGCCATCTAAACACTCCACTACAAAACCATCATAAACTATCAAAAAAAGTGTGGTGTGTTTTGGTTAACTTGTGCAAGAAAGTGATAAGCAACATAACAAGAATTCCAACGTGACATTTTGATGAAGAAAAAAGTGACCCTTACAACTCCATCTAGATCAAGGAAGAAAAAGCTAGTGCACAAAGGTCAGGTGGTAAAATCAAAATAATCTAAATATAATGAATTATAAACAAATATGGTAGACTAGGAAATTATTAAGGAATCTTAGGACCTAAATATGATAGAACCAACAAAATAATAGGAAACTACATAGGACACACTATATCTTGAGGATGTGTAAAAGGAAGAAGAGATGAAGCATACAAAAAAGAGGAAATAAGAAAAAATAAAAAAGCTACCAAATAAGTAGTTATGTAGGAAGATTAATGAACAAAACAAGAAGCTATAGAAGAATAATAACACAAGTAGTAAGCCAAAGAGAAATAAAGAGAAAATAAAGACAAAGAAGTAGAGGTTGTATAGAAGTAGGCTGAAATAGCTAATAGTATAAGGAAGGAAGTTGAGGAAATAGAAGATGAATAGAGGAAGGGCAAAGAATCAAAGGCAAAGAGGAAAGAACAATATTAATCCCACCAAGAACAAAATAAGGTGCAAGAGACGTAATAAAATCTAGTGGAGTAAGAAATGCAAGCCAAGGCTAAGGAATGCCACAAGTACACAACAAAAGCACAAGAAGCTCAAAACAAATCTATAGATGAGGTTGAAACCAAATATAAGGATAAATTTGAAAAAAAACAACTAAGGATAAGTAAGATACTAAAGCCAAATCATAATATGTTGTTGAGGATAAATCCAATTAGGAAGCCAAAAGGCAAGCTCATCTAGATGTTAAGGCTATTGATGAAGCTATAATTTAGGTCAAGAGGTACAGGGAGGATAAAAATTATATAGAATAATAGACAAAAATGTAGATGAAGTCAAAATAAGAATCATTGCATCCAAAACTACATCGATCTATCTAGTGGATGTGGCATGTTCCTAAAACATCAAATCAATGAACCACCTTCTTGCTTCCATTAGATCAACTTACACCAATCCCTTTGACACTATAAACCACATCCATGGTACTTGATACAACTAATATGAAAACATATTTGGATGTGACTTAGATATAACTATCAAATGATATTGAAGGTTGAACTATATTTCAAGACTCGATTGAACACAAGGATTTAGACTTAGATCAATAAGTTTAAAGGTTTCATGAGGAAAAATCTAATGTAGAAGATTAGATAGAAAACTCATGATAGTTGATAAAAGCTATATAGGTGTTATGTGATCAAATAAATTTTGAGGATAAGAAATTCACTATTCTATTGACATATTTTAAAAGGGATTAGGTGGCTACACATAAAGTGATAACATTATTCACACAAGGGTAGGCTATTAGGAATGAAATATAAGCTATCTACGAACTCATTGAGTAATATGATTAAGTCTTAGATATAGCTTCACAACATGTTATGCAGATAACCTAGTATATGTTGAATTGGAGAGATCTCAATCAGTCCTTAAATACTATGACACCTAAGTTCTCCACTTTAAAGAAAGCTAAATGAGTAATAGTTAACCAAATGGATACTATAGAATAAATGTGTAGGTAAATCAATAAAATTATTTATTCTAGGGATGTTGTGATGTATAATCTACAAATTTGGTATATTTAAGTAATGTGCATCTATTCAAGCCTGAATGATTGTAAATAGCTTGCATGAGCTCATATTAGATGTCCAACATAAACTATCCAATTAAAAATCATGGATAACCATTATAAAATATGAAGATGTGAAAAACATGATGGTGATATAGATACCATTGTGAATTCTGATTACCATGGTGAAGGATGTGCTCATAGATTGAAAAATTCATAAGCAATATCTATCTCAATTCATCCAGCTATTACCTTAATAGTAGATGAGTTATAATTCATTCCTCTATAACAACTCTACCAATTTATATATAATATAAATATGGATGTGAATGCATGATATGAACAACATCCTCCACCATTGCATGCATAAGAATCTAGTGGTTTATTAACTAAAAAAATTGAACAATTTATGCAGTAGCCCAATCAATGTTATCTACCACTGTAGTAGTAAGTAATGTGCATTCCAATTTTGGGACTTCAAAAAATTTATTTTTTTTGTTAGATAGCCTAAACATTAGGATTTTGGTCAGACTGGTTGAGAACCTATAAAGGGAGGCCACCTCTTTAGGATAGTCTATTGAAAACCCAAAAGGTAGGTAGGATAGTATGTTACTTAATTGAAAACCTGAAAGAGAACTTAAGTAGTTTTCAAACTAGGTGAAAACATGTAAAAAAAACATAGAGAGCTTACTCTGGCTTTTGTTTATGGCAAAACTTTTCATTTTAATTTAGATAAAGTTACAACATTGACTCAAGATGAAACAACCATTTAAGTTTTATGAAGTGTTAGACGTGGAGTAGGGCATGGTAAAATGACAAAGTATTATAAAAGGACACATGTGATAAGTATATAGTTTTGTATTTTCTAAGAATTTTTCTGTGTATTTGCCTTATCATCAGAATTGGGTAAGAGAATAATGGGATGAGTGTTTCCTTTAAAATCTCTAGAGTTTTCTATGTGAAGACATAACAAATTGTAAAAAGTGATATATAGTGCTTTGTTGTAATATAATATGGTTTTGATGTATTGATAGAGATTAATAAAATCTCTTTGGAGTGATTTTTGTATTATTATTTTACATATGTCAAGTGTGCATTAAATACTCTATTTTTATTTAATTTGTTTATCATATAGTATATTTTTTCTGTTTCACATTTTAGTTACAACTATGTTTTTGTCAACCTATATGTGAAACTTTAGATGTAAATGATGAATGATAAATTTGTAATGTCAATTATGGGATTTTTTTACTCTCCACTACACAAACTATACCTACAATTAACATGTTCTAGAGTTCTTTTAAGAGCCGATACTAACAAGACCCCCCATTCCTAGATTAGCCATAAACCTATATTATGGCATGTCTGGACACTTATCTAGCTTTTTTGTGGGCCAAACACATTCATAGATATATCAATGTTAATTAAATGCCCTTATTTAGGCATCTACGCCCCGAATGCTTCAGGTTCTACCACCTGGATACTATCACCATAATTTGACACTAAATCCATAGTGTTAATGGCCAATTCATGCATTATTATCCAGTTGCTTCTTAGCTTCAACTGATATTTTTTCAATTCCTAATATACCTTGGGTCAGAGTAGACCTATTTCAAAGCAATCAAAATAAATATATTAGTATATATACATGAATATTATCCATTCATTCATTACATGGAAATCAAATGTAAATAGACACAAATGAGCTCAGAACAAGTTTTACACAATAAAGGTTATGAATCCTTGTTTTTACCTATTTATGTATCTAATAATTTATAACTATCCTAATCTTAGAATACATATAACTCTTGCTTCAATACTCAATTAAATAAATCAAAACAACATTAATATTAGCCTCACATACACTTACACCACCACTTATGTGGGGAGAATTACATTGGGCTTGATCCCTCTAAGAGTATTGGTATGTAGGCAACATTCATCATAGTGGGGTGTTAATGATGTCTAACATAACTAACTCACACTACACATTTACTACTTGTGCCAATAAAATGCTTTAATAACATGGAGGTCTATGGTTTGCATAGAGAATCAGCCACAAGAGGTAATAGAAAATAATGTAGGGGTTGTCCACACAGGACTAAGCTTGGGAGACTCCAGCACAAGTGCTCCCAAAAGATTAGATGAGTACCTACATACAAGATACTAACACCATAGATTTACTATGTAGGGTAGGGTACTATTACCTGATAGGTTTATTGACACTTGAATCCTATTTATGACTCTTAGACTAGATCCTATACCAATTATCAAATTCCAAATCCTTAATCTCAGTTAGTTTCAATCTAAGTATTTGTTTATGTCATTCATTTTTATTATTAGAAATATTATTTGATCTCAGTTCTTTCACAAATAAGTGGTTCTACATATTTGGTGACCCAACTTACTTTTTAAACCACCCAAACCATAGCCATATATGATATTATGGCTTGTACCCTTCTTTCTCCTATTTCCCTTGGCTCTATTAGGCTTTTCAAATTTTATATATTATATTTTAGAAACACTATTCTATTTTATTTTTTATATGCCATCTCATAAAATAATATCTCTTCCATTAGGAAGTGTTAGGATTATTGTATATCCTATTGGGAATACTCAAATTCTTTCCATTTAAGCTTATACCATGGACAAAGGATATGTTATAACCTCCATAATTGATCCTACACACCCTGATTATGTGGACATCAATGATAATGCATCTAAAGATGAATAATATATTCAAAATCAAAATGACACACAAGAATGGAATATGGATACCCTCATTCCACATAATAATGAAAATATGATGGTCAATAAGGATGAGATTTTATAGATTTTCAAAGATGGAGTTCAACAACATCCCGATGATAATGCATGTATTCTATAAGCTATAATGGAAATAAAGAAAAAATTAAATAATGGTTAGTCTTTCAATCCCCTAGATAACAATATTATTTCACGTACTTTAAGGGCAACTCATCTTATATAATAACCTATTAAAACTAAAAAATATTCAAAAATTGAAAAACCTCTTATGGATAGTTCCTCCTCTCTAGATGTAAAATTCCTCATGCATGTAATAATATGATCGACATGGCAAGGTGTTACATCTTAAACAGGGTGCTAGTAGGCCATCCCATGCCTTGCATTCTCATATTTTCTTGCATACACCTTTGACACAACACATAACAGTAAACCATCACCATCTAGATTTTTATCACCTAGGCTTACATTATATTATGTTTGAGGCCACCTAGAGCACCATCTATGATATTTTCACATGGCACATTTGGACTATGTGTCCAATTATTGATTCTTTAATAAGATTTTGCCAAACAGTCCAAAAGACTATGCCTTATATTGGTTCTATTATATTTTAAATCTATCCATCACAACATTCTATACATTGGCAAATATGTTTTTGTCACACTTTTCAATCAACATCAATGATAATGTTTCATTTGTTTAAGTGGCTCAACATAAGCATAATTACAATAACCCTATAGGAAAATATGTCTTGTGATATAAAATGACATTGGAAAAGATGACTATCCCTATTGTAGATAGATATATACAAGGCATATTCAAACAAAGTCCGCTACCAACATTGCATGAGTTTATATTATTCACAAAGTTTCCAACATTCATATATGTATGCCACACAATGAAATAAAGTAAATTAAAGCTTATCTCTATGGGCAAACTAAAGTACATAACTGAATCACATTTAACTAATAAGAGACTGAATAATCCTCTATACAAGGTGAAACATAATGAAAACAATAATTATCAAAAGGCCATAGTTAATGTAGCTTTCGATCCACCTCCTCATTTGGTTTTATCAACTCTTCCATGTAGAGTTTTCATATTTTTTTCAAAATCATAGACACTTGTTTTACAAGATATCTTAAAAGGCAATCTGAAATATCTCCCTCCCATTAGAGAGGTTGAAATAAGTAGGCCTCTTCCAAATACCTATGATTCCAATGAATTTTATGACTATCATAGGGTACCAATACATATAATAAATGGGTGCATTATTTTGAGACATAATATTCAATAATTGATAGAGGAAAATATCATTAATGCAGGCACACCTACAAAGGCACCTAAAGATCAACCAATAGAAGTTAAACCATCTAAAATATTATGATTTCTTTTTCTAAAACATATATCTAGTTAGGTAAGAGGCACTTTAGGTTCTCATTATACATATCAAACACATCCACTACTGGCATCCTATCATACTACTATATAAGACACACACATAATATCATTTATGTGTAACATACTAGTGTCCCCACCAGACCTCTCATGACTTTATTAGATCAAGATATTGCTGATGATGTTTCAAATTTATATGCACTTTTTATACAATACTATATTGACGATAATCATATTTGGAGTGTCATGATTGACATTAGATCAAGTGTCAACATTTGTACCATTAAACTTTTAAAACATTTGGATTATTTAGAGTAGGAAATTTTTGTGATTGATATAGTTATTCATGGTTTTAGGTTCCATGATTAGAGCCCCATTGGGGATATTTTACTCTTGCACAAGTTGTGTGAGGACATGTGGCCACTAGGTTCCTAGTTGTACGTAGTGCATGCATATTTGACTTGTTATTGAGTAGGGAATAGATACAACAAATACAAGCCATTCCATATAATGTACATGGATGGCTCATGTATATAAATTATAATAAGGTGGTTATAATTTAGGGCCTTACATATGAGTATCATTTTCCTATCCAACAAGAAATTACACAAAAACCATGAGTTATAGTTTAAATTACAAATTCATTTAGTACACCACACATTTTAGTTGAGTCATCAATGTAGGTGAGGTATAATTTGAAACCGTTACATGTATTCATACTCATCCATTGAGACCCTCATTATAGAAACCCTTGTATTAGAGATATGTGATATATTATAGAGAGGTTCTCTCTACCCCTTGCATTTTGATATTAGTGTTGTTTAGTTTCCAAGGTTATCAAGACATCACATCCATGTCAGATAAAATATCTTATATAAAATTATTCCCTGAGAACCCTATAATTCTCATGAAAATTTAGATAGATTCATATATACAAAGTACAATTTAGTCCAGCTTCACAAATTGAGAGCATAGTTCACAGACTAGTTTAGTTAGCTTCTCAGATTCCTAGACCTACTCTATAATAATTATCAACTACATATCACTCAATAAAATTGGTTTCTAGACCGCCAATAACTTTTCACATAGAATTCATGATAATTATTCATTTTTTTTGTATATGACTCCTTGATAGTGAGTCTCTGGTGAGACTCATTGCTTAACATGTTCTTCCCTAATTGTAAATAGTTTCAGTCACTCTTGCTCCTGTATATAGTTTCATTTTCATGTTGTCTGTACATATCTTATATCCATAAAATTAAAAAATAATATAATATGTCAGAAACACAAAAAGAATCAAATATTTGGTCAAAAATACAAATTATAGATCATAATTTTTTATATTTATATTTATTATACTTTCTAGGTACTGCATATGCTATCTATCATAGTATAGTCTATTTTATCATACACACATACTTCAATTTTTATCTTCCAGTGTTCAGAAATTCTTACACCACTCATGTTATCCACATAAAACTAGAGTTGTTAGTATCCACCCTTTAGGGGAACATACACAAGCTCCGCATTTGAGACATTCACCCATTTGGGGGCATCCTATCTATATTTACAATTTATAGGTTACATCTATCTATAGTTTATATAGTAGATTTATCATTTTTCATATATTGATATCGGTCCTAATACACCACACTTTTTTTTTCAAACTAATAATATTATAGACTCATCTTATGTACATCTTTTCTCTTATAAATTTTTTACAACATGTTTATGCATACTTTTATTTTTAGCATTACTAGTCTAGACTTGACTATGTCTCTATGCTTCTATATCTATTTGAGGTCATTTGAATATGCCATTATTATATGGATATACACCACTTCTTTTATTATATATATTTTTTGGACATATACCCATGTCTTTGTTTGTGTCTTCCTGATTTTATATGTAGATATTTGAATATGTCCTTCTATGTGGTTCTGAGCTAACCTTGCTTTATCTATGCATATATGGATATTTAAACATGTCCTTTTATGTCTTTAATTTCTCAAATTTATAAAAATATGTTGATGTCCCATTTATTGTGTCCTCTTGGCCTACTTTGTGTGCCTAATGTTTGTTGTATGTATGTTTTATTGTGTGCATCAAGACCATGTCACATATCTCTTGCTTGTTACACACTCTAGTTTTAGACGTTATGAGCGACCTCAAGCATCTCCATTTCCTCCTTGGGTGTCATGATGGACATCATAGCCCATCCCCCTAGGTAGTTACTCTATTAATTATTTATATTTGTTATCCATACACATGCTTACATTGTTCTGTTAATCTTGATAGCCTTGTGAATGCTGGATATAATGTACATCATACTTTACCAACTTATGATTGGATTATTTTATATTATAATGTCATGTATACACATTATATTAGGTCATTAAATAGATATAAAATATTCCAAATATAACACATACCATGTAGAGGTTTTTATTTTGAGGATAATTATTATACATGTTCAATAACTCCACTTAAATGGCAAAATTTATAGAGGTTTCTCATAGAGATCATTAAATCTAAATTCACTTATATTATAGTTTCCATTATGCATGCATATAATATAGATCTTATTTGAAATAAAACACATTGGGGAATAGTTAGATATAGATTAGAGTTAGCTTTAAAGAAAAACAACAATGTTGGACACTAATGCCAAAAGTGGACACTTGTTTCCCAATGCTATTATCAAAGGTATGGTGCTACTTTCCATTACCCTATAAATAAAGTTACAAAATTTTGAAAACTGTAGAGTAGTTATAGTCCAAGTTTTCACATATTTAGTTATAAATTATTAGTTTTTACTTAGAGTTTCTCAATTTTCTAAAAAATCATATCAGTGTGCTTAGATTGGGGGCATCATGTGTGGAATGATCATTAATGTTTTATTTCTATATACTTAGATATAAATTATTAAAACTCAATCTATAATCCATATGCTCATATACATGATTAGGTGACATATACATGATGAATAATTTTCATATGCTCAATTTTGCACCAATTTATTAGATGGAATGGAAATCTCCATGTCATTTCTATGTTGTGTAAACTAGACAACATGTTCCATGTTATTCACCATATTTATGCCTTACTCGATTCGTACTCATACCATGATTTACTATACTCCACACCTTTAACAACCTATGGCTTTAAATCTATTAACACTTAAATGTTAAATCACTCTAATACCATTTTTTATGATATTTATTTACAATAATGGAATAAAACACTAAAATATATTTCAATTATTTGGATAAACCTCAAACAATAAAAATAATTAAATTAATTAATTTAATAATGAAAGTTGTGATGATTATGAAGAGTTATGCTTGACCATATAGATACCCATAATAAGGAATGGTCAAAACCCTTTTCATTTTGATTATATTAGCCTAAAAAAATATTCAAAAATAATAAGTGAAGATAAAGTTTATGCTCTCCATTTCATTACATTATTACTCATTATAAGGTATAATTTTAGTGGTGTAACACATGCAAAAGTAGAGCACCCAATTTGAGAATTTAAACAACTAAATCATGGAGATCATATGCTCTTTTTTTAATACGAGAACATTATTTATTTACTTATATCACATGTTATTCTAAAATACATCTATTTTAATTAATAAAATCATGATTTATGCTAATATTGATTTGTTTTTCCCATTCAATTAAAATATTTCATCTTTATCCACCCTTTAAAATAACAAGGTAATTAGAATATGGAGAGATTTAAAATATTCATACTAATATGATAAAACTCTATTCAACATATTGTAATCTCTCATGCTATTAAATATTCCATCACAATGGATATTTGTGTGATTTTAAAATTATATTTTCTAATTCCCTTTAAAATTTGATCAAACATTACACATTAAAAGATCCAAAAAATAGTTTAACAAATTATATCATTACTCATATTTTTAATATCTCCTACATTATCTAATATCCATCACCATCCCCTCCCTATAATTTCCTCCTTTCCAAGCTCTTCTCTTTGGATAGGATATCTATACTTTAAATAAACATACTTTATTATATTATACATAGTTAACCATGAAAACTTTAAATAAAATCAATTCTCTTACTTGTATAAATCCATATATGTTATCCTATAAATATATAAAAGCAATGTTAGGAAATATGTTTAGTGTCTTATTTATTTATATGTTGGAGATTGAAGAGGAAAAAAGTACAAAATAAATGTTTGAATTCATCAAAGGTGTTTTAAGTTCACGACAATACACTAATCCTAAAATAGATGTTGTGCAAGATATGTCTAATTTAAGGATGAAAATTTAGGATCATAAATAGATCTAAAATCTATAAGAACTCAAAATTAAGTATGTTTAAAAATGACAATGAGAATACATATAAAAATACCTAGAATTTGACTTCCATTTAAATTATCAAAGGGTAAAAATATATGTAAAGGAGATCCTAGAGTAAACATATATCATTTTTATGGATCATAGAATTACATTTTTTAAAAAAATCCTTAGTTTTGGTAATGATGAAAATATTTGTGTTGATTCACATAGGCTATTCGAGAACCTTAGTATTTTTTCTTCAATCGAAAGTTTTGTACCATTTTTTTAATTTAATTATAGTTATTACCAGATTTCATCTCCTTACTTTAAGCCCTAATCCAATCTTAGTGATCTTGAAAGAGAATGAAATTGGGTCTACTTATGAGGGCATTCATTCATAAATCACATATTCATAGATACTTCAGGGAAAAAAACATGTAGTCAAATGTAATATTAATATAAATATCTTGACACTTATATCTATATATTAGATTGAATAAATTATTACATTTTATATGCTCTTTGAAAAATTACTTAGTTTACCTATTGGTAAAAGGTGTATTTTAATAAGCTGATAAAATAATAAAATAAAAGTGTATCTTATGATATAAATTTTAATCCTTCCTCTTTTTTATCTCTCCTCTAAGCTCATTAGCATGATTGTGTACATAAATACTTTTGAAACAAAATTTCAAAATCTCAAATAATCAAAATTCAAAATTTCAAGCCTTTTCAAAGCCATGAATCAATTTCAAAAATTTGGTTCCTTACATGAGGTATAGTTGAGTCCAACAATATAATTGGTCTTCCTCATTGAATCACACTACTTATATTTCAGATTATAAGAAAAATACATTTAGGCCACATGGTATCTTAAAGGATCTATTGAATACTGAAAAAGTATGATTTAACTAATATCTAGATAACTTCTACATAAATTATATTATTTAATGAACTACATAGAAAAAGGATGGAAATGACTCATCTCATATGTCATTACTTAAAATGGTCCATATTAAATTTAAAAGTAAATTACATCATTCTTTTACTATATTGTTGACATGTAGATCATACCTAACCAATATCAATTCGATTTTATTGCATTTCATTTTTGTTCTTCCAAAAAGGGTTTATGTCTGCATGTCCACTCTTTGGAGTTCATTATGAAATGTGTTCAAAGAAAAATATGAATATCATAGTGCATAGGTTTAGTATTTAGATAACTTAAAACTACATGCTAAAATCATTAAGAACTTATCATATTTACATTATCAACTTGGTTGAATATATATATATATATATATATATATATATATATATATATATATATATATATATATATATATATATATATATATATATATATATATGATAAAATGAGAGCCTCCATTAAATTCTTTTTTTAAATAATATTTATATCCAAATAAAGATTCAATGAAAATACTTTAGGTCACTTTTTAATACACCCACTAGTTATTACAATAATAATAACATTTCAACCATTGAATTAGATTCTCAAGGAACCCACTTGAAAATACTTTATACAATAAATATCATAATAATAAATTGTGTAAATAAATCCATTGTCTTAAAAGTTAATAAAACATTTGAAGACAAAAGTAAAATATTAGAACTTCAATATACAATCTCCTAGGGAAAAATGAGTGTGATAAGGCCAACCATCAATGAGCATTACCACCACATCCATCATCCATGAGATTGAAAAAAAATCCTCAAAAAGATCACAAGGACATAAATGCAGGGTTAATTTTATGAGTCCCTACTAGAAAACCTATTAGAAATATTTGGTGAATTAAGGGAAATTTTGGTGCACTATCTTGGACTACAAACAGGGATTAGAATATTCAGAACTTTGTGGTACCTGGCTTCCTTAGTTGAAATCCTTAGTTTATAGATGCTTGCATCTATGTTCGATCCCTGTAGCTGGTATCCTCAATGAAGATGCTGAGAATTTTCTTTTTTGACAAAGCAATGCCACGTATTTACCATATTCATGACTATGCATTATTTAAAACTATACAGATAACCTGCATATATATATTTTATACCATAGGCCAATCGATATTCAAATAATGAGCGAATGAATAATATAGACTCGGTCTACATCCTTATTCTAATCTAAAGATTCATAAAATAGTGGTTCAGAAGCCAAAACCAGGACATTTAACGGTGAAATTACACAGATCAAAACCAATGACAAACACATCCAACGCTGATCCATCGTAACCATAGAAAGTACCAAACTGACCTCAAAATGATCAAAAGAAAGGAGACAATCAAACCTCTGATGTAAATCCACCTTCACGTATAAACCGCAATTCCTCAGGCCTATCAACTGCCAAGTTATTTTATAACACAGTTGGGTCTGTCTATGCTTAAGCATCCCACAACTCTGTTCATAGGTTCAAATCACATTCTACAACACATACCTATAATTTTCTATAGATCTATTTGGTGTTTCTTACCATATAGACATCTATATTTACCATCCACCATAACCTCAAGGATTAAAAATGGCGATCTATCTCCTTAAGCTCTACAGAGCACACACACAGGGCTCTATACTGTACAACCATAATTCTACCAATGAAATCATTATTGCATAATCATTACCATGAAAATAAATAGCCATCTTTCTTAAACAAACAAGGATACTTACAATTCAATACATGATCTAGATCTATGGCTTTCAAAGCCAAATTCTTGATGTCAGCCAATAGCCTCCATTGGCTTCCTTCATAATATTTTTATTGCATAATATAGGCCGAATGCCCTTCATGAATCCTCCTCTCTCTAAAGGAGATCCTCCTTCTCATCCTCTTCATCCCTCTAATGCCACCAATGCATATATTACTCTTTTTTGTTTTTAAGAAGTCTCCTCCTTAACCTCTACGCCCAACTTGGGTCAAGATAAAACAAACACAGTTTTTAATTTTTAACAATATACTAAGGTTGACATAATTTCAACCACTCCTCCTTTCTTTTCTCAACAGCCCCAATGTAGGAGATTATCCTTTACCCACTCTTTTATAAATTTGACTTTTTACCTTTTACAATTACTGTTCATTAACAGCATATTGGGGCGGGGTGGGGGGGGGGAATACAATAAATTGAATTTGAGTTCAATCATGACTTGCATCCCAACGTAACCATGTCTTGCCAAGATGTATGTAGATGCTCCTACATCATACTCTCCCTCTAGAAACATATATCTCCTCAATGTTTTAGTCTTCACTCTATCCCTAGATCCCAAGGTCTTGTTGCCAATACCAATGCTTGTCTTTGTTTGGAATAGTCTTTGTCCTTCATTTTGATTTTATTCCTCTTTAGATATGTCCTTATTCTCATTTATTTCTCAGCTATTATGTCCCATCTCCATGCTTCATTCTTATACATGTCTTCTAGATCTTGTTGTTCTTCTTGTTTCATGAGCTTCTCTAATGACTCGTGTATGTCATTCACTTTAGCAACATTCATACCTGCATACAAAACATTCAAAGCCACCTTAGAATCAAAATATTTAGGCCATGAAGCCTCTTGGGTATCTCCATGTTCTTGCTCCTTGATCAAAATTGTCCTTGCCTCTTAGGTTTGCTCTTTTATTGCTTCATTCTTACCAATGGTGTTTTCACCATGATTTGTGCCTATATGTAGTTCTCTTGAAGAACTAAAGAGCTCTTCCAACATTCTCATTTCTTCCTTTAGTGAGCCCTCATCTATCTCCCCATTCACTTCATCAAACTTGGGCTTATCACTCACAAGGATTACTTGTCCTTTACTAGCCTTACTCTTCATATCATCCTTTCTTGAGTTGTCTTTATGCAAACCAACTTCTTCAATATACTCATTAAATACAATTGAAGGACCCCTACCTTGTGTTTCCTTACTCTCTTCAACTTCTCTTTGAAGCCATCTTGTTTTTTCTTTGTTTTCAATGAGGCATTGCTTTGTTGTATACCAATCTCTTTCTTCATTAACCAACAATTTGGAATTCTCTCCTTGCTGCATATTAGTCAACATAGCCACTTTCCATTTATCATTTTCCATAAAAAGATCATTAAATGATTTTAAAACATCATTATCCCATTCATTTCAAGCAATTTACTTACCTTTCATCTTTGTATCTTCATGCTCTACTTCATTATTCTTTGAGAAGTTTTGTTTCTCACCTTCATTCTCTTTCTTGCTTGAATCACCTTCAATCCTCTTCCATTGACTTCTTGGTGTTGTTGCCTCAACACTCACATCTCCTCTCTTTGCCATCTTAGGCACCCATACTTTTTTCTCCTTCTTACCATTTGTCTTCTCAAACCATGTAGGCATCTTGCATTCATGCTTTTGTACCAACACTTCCTGTTGCTTGGGAGTTTGCTTCTTCCACCATTTAGGCATCACATATCCATGGTTAATTGGAAACTTCACCTTTCTCTTTATTTCTCTAACATGCATATCAATAGTTTCAATCTCATAAGAATAAGAAAAATCAATTTTTGAATTCACCTTTTCCTCCTTAATGGGCTACTCCATTAGTTCTTTGATTTGCATAGCTTCTTGATTATTTGTACTTTCTTCTTCCTTTATGCTTGACTATTATCTTGTCTCTTCTTGGAATTTAATGGAATCATGGAAGTCATCTTCATCTTCCATCTATACTCTTGCTTGTAAGGGTTCCTTAACACCTCCCTTATGCATTAACCAATGGATCTCTTCTTATTTATCAACAACAACAAACTTTTTCTTTTCTCCTACACATTCACTTGTGCACTTCGTGTCTTCTCTTGCACCAATCTCTTCATTCTTCAAGGCCTTTCTCTGGACCTTCACAAGGCTGCTCATACCTGCAATTACCCATGCAAAGACACCATTAGATATAAAAATAAGATACCACAAGGTCCGTATGAGTGCTCTCTTCATCAACACTCTTATCTTTTCAAGTGATCTTCCTGGCACTTCATCTTTTCTTTCTTTTTTTCTCTTGTTCTCCTCAATGAGAACCTTCTTCACAACTTCTTTCTCTTGTTGCTCACTTAGCAACCTACTCATACTCTTGCACCTATGGGCTTCTCTCTTCTTGGAAATCTCATTTTGCCTTCTTCTCCTCTTCATTAGGAGATCAATTGGCCACTTCAACCTTTTCCTTATTGGCCATACCCATGCTTTCCTATTCAACTGCATCCAAGACACATATTCATCTTTAATCTTAGCTAACTCTCTCTTTAAACTAGCAATCTCTTTATCAATTTGAATACTGGTCATACCTTTCTTCTTTTGGATGCTTGTTTTCTTCTTGGTGCCCTCATGTACCTTACTGCTTTGTTCTTTTCTCAGCAATATTTCCATTTTTGAGATCTTCACCCAAGTCTTTTCCGCCTTGGTCTTTTGATCCCTATAAGTCCACTTGTCTCACCCAAGCCTTTCTCCTTGACTAGTCTTTTGACAATCTCTTTGATCTCACTTAGGCCTTTTGCATCCTAGTATTTTGATCCCCCTTAATGGCTTTACTTAGTCTCACACTTTGAGTCAATGGCCTGCAACAACTCTTTATACAACACTTCAACAAATACAAATCACAAATCCAAGTTTACTTTACCTTGGGTCTTCCTCTTGAGCATTCACTTGCTCCATTACTTTTGAGCTTTCCAAGCTTCTCTTCTTTCTTGTCAAGCCTCAATGGCTTTTAAGCCTTCCTTTTCACCTATTTGCTTCTCAAACACAATAAATTCAAATCAAATATCAAAGGTACTCATACCTTTCCTCCACAGGGTCTTCTAGTGCTTGGATTTACTGAAAATTCTTTCAAAAATCCTATAAAAACTCATTAGGATTCTTGATTCAACATAACCATCAACAAATTACCAAATTCCCAAGAGCTTCAAGCTCTAATACCAAAATGGTGCACTGTATTGGACTGCAAATAGGGATTAGAATATTCAAAACTTTGTCATACCTGGCATCCTTAGTTGAAATATTTAGTTTATAGATGCTTGCATCTATGTTCGATCCCTGTATCTAGTATCCTCAATGAAGATGCTGAGAATTTTCTTTTCTGACAAAGCAATGCCACGTATTTACCATATTTGTGACTATGCATTATTTAAAATTGTACAGATAAGCTGCATAAATATATTTTATACCATAGACCAATCGATCTTCAAAGAATGAGTGAATGAATAATATAGACTCAGTCTACGTCCTTATTCTAATATAAAGATTCATAAAATAGTGATTCAAAAGCTGAAACTAGGACATTTAATTGCAAAATTACACAGAGCAGAACCAATGACAAACACATCCAACGCTAGTCCATCGTAACCATAGAAAGTACCAAACCAAACTCAAAATGATCAGAAGAAAGGAGACAATCGAACCTCTGATGTAAATCCACCTTCACGTATAAATCACACTTCCTCAGGCCTATCAACTGGGAAGTTATTTTATAACATAGTTGGGTCTGTCTATGCTTAAGCATCCCGTAACTCTATTCACAGGTTCAAATCACATTCTGCAACACACACCTATCATTTTATATAGATCTATTTGGTGTTTCTTACAATATAAACATCTATATTCACCATCCACCATAACCTCAAGGATTAAAAATGGTGATCTGTCTCCTTAAGCTCTAAAGAGCACACACACAGGGCTCTATACTGTATAACAAGAATTCTACCAATGAAATCATTATTGCATAATCATTACCATGAAAATCAAAAGCCATATTTCTTAAACAAACAAGGATACTTACAAATTAATACATGACCTAGATCCATGGCTTCCAAAGCCAAATTCTTGATGCCAGCCAATAGCCTCCATTGGCTTCCTTCATAATATTTTTATTGCATAATACAGGCTGAATGGCCTTCGTGACTCCTCCTCTCTCTAAAGGAGATCCTCCTTCTCTTCCTCTTCATCCCTATAATTCCACCAATGCATATCTTACTCTTTTTTGTTTTTAAAAAGTTTCCTCAACCTCTATGCCCAACTTGACTCAAGATAAAACAAATATAGTTTTTAATTTTTAACAATATACTAAGGTTGACATAATTTCAACCACTCCTCCTTTCTTTTCTCAACAGCCCCAACGTAGGAGATTCTCCTTTACCCACTCTTTTATATATTTGAATTTTTACCTTTTACAATTACTCTTCATTAATAGCATATTGGGGGGGGGGGATACAATAAATTGAATTTGAATTCAATCATGACTTTCATCCCAACGTAACAATGTCTTGCCAAGATGTATGTAGATGCTCCTGCATCAAATTTGATGTGTTTCCATGTTGAATCCTAAACTTATGATGGTGAATCTATGATGATTTTGAAGGATAAAAAATAAATAGTTGCCTATTTCTTCCATACAACTATTTAACTACTCTAAAATATAGATGCCAAATTGAACCACACTGAACAATCCCACTCAATGGAAAAATTGAAAGATGTGATGAATGACTATGTAAAATACCTATATCAGATGGTTGTGATAAATGGTTATGTAATGTGGCTATGCTAAATGGGTAAATAAAATGATATGTGGTGGCTGGTATGTAGTATATGTATAGATTTAGATGTCTATGTCGAGGAGTTGTTTGAGTAGATAGTTTCAAATGGTGATGCCAGACCATACTCACAAGTGACCAGTATGGTTAGTCTATGTCCAGTTGCCTGATCACCCCCTTATAATATAAATATTCACCCTCTACCCTCATTTTTAATATTTTTTAGAATATATTTCTCATCCCCCTTTGCCCCTAGTCACAACAATTCCCTAGCCACAAAAAAACATTTTCAAGAAACTTATATGCGTAGACATTGTTAATACTTTATAGCAGAGAGACACATACAAGGAATGGATTTTGGATTGTAGATTTGGTGGCCTATCGTACATGTCCCAGTATGAAATAGATATTGGGTTACATAATTCACTAGGGTATTTCTTCAATATTATCAAGAAGACCTTCACCATGAACCTAGACTCTAGAATGATTTGCTTTAGTACCTCACCAAAAGAGATTCAGAATATGATAGGTCTTTATTTTCATAATACAAACCTTGTTACCTTGAATGAAATGGTGACAAATCATGAAAAGAACTATTTGGAGTGAGATTTTAGCTTGTAAATTATTAAAACCATTATGTAATTATAAATTTCTTTTTATATTCAAAATTCAACTTTTCATATGCAAACTTCTGATTTTTCTCTTTCATTTTAGATAGTCAGAAGAAGGGACTCCCCATGGAAGACATTGGTTACCCTTTTTTTAATGTAATGGTTCAATTTTTACTTATGTGAATAGTATTACAAGGAAGACCATTAGATATTCCCTATTCAACACTTGTTTACTTTGTTTATTTTATTTCTAATTTGGTATATGACTTGTGAACTTTTATTTCCTCTAGGATAAGGCTTGAACTAAATTTTTCTTATATCAATTCTTGTTCCATTATTTATTATTAAAATTTTATTCTAGCATTGTAATATGAGGCCTTATATGACCTCCAAGAAATACTGATTCCAAAACTGCTTCATCTAAATATGATCGCAAATGCTTTATCTCTAGAGGAACATGAGGTTAGTTTATTTGTTGAACTAAGGTTTTGATATTCATTTATTTGTTTTACTATTACCAATTACGGATTGATAAATGTTTGAAATTTATTTTTTATAGGTAAGATTTATGCCTCATGATAATAATCTACCTTAAAAGGATAACATGGATCTGAGGGATATATAGATTTCGAGTCTACAAAATTATCATTGAAATCATATCATATTTTGAAACATTTAATAGTTTCTTCCTCATCATCTCCATGTGTAGGTTTACTATTTAAAACATTAAAATGATAATTTAAATTTCAAGTGCATTATTTTATTTATTTATTTATTATTGTAATTGACTCAATATTAGTTGAAGTTATCATAGAACAACAACCACCTTAGAAAACCCCAACATCTATTGTGCCTTATAGAACCTCTGTGCAAGGTATTTTACATTCCATATTTTAGTTTTTTTTTTGGTTTTCTATTATAGTTTTTTATGACCAAATGTTTACGTAATTTATTAGCTCAAAACACTTCTATCACTTACAATATGTTTAATATATTGGTGCAGATACTATCTCCAAATCTAGGTGCTAAACCATTAATTTAAAATTAGCATATAGTTTTTTTTAAATACCATTTTTCTAAAATAATTTACATTTCGTAGGTCATCCTCAATTTATGAGGAAAATTATGATGTCACCTCTACCCTTGAACTCAGTTCAGTTAAGGGGGAATACTCTTCAATTACAATAAGTGGCACTAGATAACATAGGAACATTGTAATTATCATGTTCTAAATTCCCCAAGTTATCTATTAGAGGTACATTGAGTGGGAAAGGATTGATTTGTATGAAAAAAATTGATCTTCATGAGGAATATGTATGGATTGAAAGTGGTGAAGTTGTGTGAGTTGCTTTCAATCCACATGATTTTATCCAAGGAGCATATGTTCATGTGATTTCTTAGGAGGAACATTATACCTCTTCCCCCCTACCCTAATAGAGAATGTTATCCTATCTGATAATGTTATTACATCTTTTCTATTCAATAAATTGGTCTGAAAAAGTATTACTTCAAATCTTAACGAGGGAGTTATAGATGAATTAAAAAATGTATATATTTATTAGTTTTGTGTCTGGACATTCATAAAATAAATAAATGCCCATTCTACAAACCATTCCCAATGAAAAAAATATTTTTAATAATCTTACATGAACCTAAAAATATTGATGGTTTATTTGCCCAAGCTAAATCTTGGTCAATTATTGTTTCTAATAGTTACAATGATAATGTGTTAACTATTATGCTTAATAGCTTGGAGAATTTGAATCCAAAATCCTAAGGATATTTTAATAACTAATCGAAAGATGTCAATCGTACTGTGATTAAAAACGTCAAGAAGGAAAAATCTTTCGTGATGTAGATTCATTTTAATAAAATTTTATGTCATACTTATTTCTATTCAAATATAATAACATTTAATTTTAAATTTTAGGTAAAATATGACAATTTAAAGAAAGAAGGAAAGGTCCTCAATTTGCATTTGAAAAAAGTTTATATTTTTCCATTCAATGCCAGTAGAAGCTTGTTATGTTGAATAAACAGAACCACACACTGAAAAATCATTAAGGATCAAGGATGGGATCTAGATGCCTTATTTAAGAAAAAGATAGAATTCGATCCACATCTAATTTTTGTAAGAGATGTTGGAAAATAAGATAGGGAAAATCTTGCTGATATTAATTTTTTGGCTGATGAACTCGAAAGGGAAGGGATATTGAAGGATGGTAGTGGAGCAAAGGATGTTGTGGTTGAGAAATTAGTTGAAAAGTGAATTCCCCAAAAAAATTTAAAGTCTATAATATTTATAAACAATGTTTTAAACTCTGTAATATTTGTAAACAATGTTTTATTTAAAAAAAATATTTTCATTAATAATTTGATGTTTGTATTTTTTATGATCAATTTATTAAGTTTTAGTTAGTGGATAAGCCATGTGTATTACAATTTTTTTTATGGATTTAGTGTTAGGATTGAGCATGAATTTCAATTTCAATTTTATGATGTTGTAAAGTGACTATTATTAAATATGAGTTTATTCAATTGATGTAGGTCAAACAAAATAGTGATACAATGTATTATTTTATCACCATCATATTTGAATTCAAATTTATATTTTTTATCCTAAAGTTAAAACTCTTAATATGGGGCTACAATATTAAATTAAAGTTATTTAAAATGATAATATAATTAAAAATAAATTAAATGAAATGGAATTTTGCATGATGAATGAATTAAATATTTCAAATGACAATATTATCCACAACTGTAATCAATTTAATATTTAGAACATTTTACAATATAAAAAATTAAATGAAATTGGAATTCATAATATGATAATAACAATAAATATACAACTAATAGTTTGGTAGTTTAAATAATGCTACACAAACCTTATCATCACCAATGACATTTGTATCTACCATGTCATTACGATATTTAGTTTTATTATTTACATCCTATCTATTTGTCATTATATTGTTGATGCCTCTTATTTTAGTTACATAACTCCATGTTTCCATAGCTATTTCACAAGGAAACATGTCCACAACATAACATGAAACATATAATCTCAAAGAGGTTTATAAATTTTAAACTAATATGTTTCAAATTTTTGACTTAATGAATGATAATGCATTGAATACTCTTTCATCTTTCACTAAGCCCAAAATCATTGCTTGACAAAGCTCATATTATTATATATATTCACTTAGAATTTTTTGCAGTATATTATTAGGATAAAGGTTTTTCCATAGCCATGTAATTGCCTCATTTTTTATTGGTTCACTTAGAAGGTGATATTGCTAACACATTATAATTCAAAAATGAGTTGACTAAGATGTCATTAAATACTTGCCTAAATTACCTTTTATTTATACTCCATTAACACAGATAGATTTATTGAAATGCTTTGCAAGATAGCCCATGTATTTGTGTAATAAATTATTAATCATCTTTTGGATGTTATTACTATTCCAGAAAATGGGATTCATAACTACCATGGCCTCCAACAAATCATCCCTTTGAAAATGATATCTAATTATCACATAAAAGTTTTCTGAAACTATAACTAGTTTCATCTAGGTTTTAAATAGAACTATGTCATAACGAATACATGTTACAAGTAGTTCTCTAGATTTAGCTCCCATGAGATCATGTCTTTTGTAGAAAGTGTGCATTGGTATCTCCTTGACATTAATAATGACACAAATATGATCATTGATTTTCAGCTTCAAAAAGCTCTCAAGATTCCTTAAATCTATCAAACATTATAAAATACTAAAAATATGAGCTTAAAACTTTTCATTTGAAGTGTATAATATATTTATATATTGGTATACTCAGTTTCTTAATTTTATTAAGTCAACAATATAGATGGATATATCTTAAGCATGTTTCATTAAACAATTCACTTCTTTAGTATTGAGAGAATTGCACATAATGTAATAAATGTTTCCAAATTTGTTAAATGGTACATCAAATCATTTGCCTTGTCAATTTCTCTATAATATTTATACATAAAACCTACTAATGATAGATATTATTCAAAAATTTATCATGTAGATTCATAAATATAAATCATTCTTTTTATCAGCAGCTTTCAATAGTTTGTTACCATCAGTCAATCGTATTGATTTTTTTTGGAATTCTCAAAATATTTTTGAACTTATTGACATATAAGCATGCAGATCATGAATGAGATCCTCCACTTTTTCCATATTATCAAATTTTCTAAATATTTTGTATCCTATATTCATCCTATGAGCCATGTAAAGAATTGAAATCATATATGGGGCAATTATTATTTACATTTGAACATATAAAATATTTTTATGCCGTTGCATAACTTATGCACCATCAGCCCCAATACACACTAGCCTTATATCTATTGCATAATCATCCATCCCAAATTATCTTTCAAATCAAATACAACTAATTTGTGAAGATTTTTTGCATTGTAATTATCTACCATTTTATAAATTTCTAGTAGATGAGGTTTTCTTGAATATTTATCAAAACTATAAACATGCACACAAACCCAGGACGTGTTATCAATTACTATGACCTAAATAATGGACAATGAGAAGAATACTAAATTTTGAAATATTTTTTGGAAATATTCTTTCTTAAAATTTTCTAGACATTATGCCATTTCTCAAGCAATAATATTTGACCAATGTGATTGTGGAATATCCAAAAATCCCTTATGCTAAAATAAAATCTTATAATATTAAAAATAATAAATAAGTCTACCTTTTTGTAGAATGTGGTATACAATAGGTAACTGAATAGATTGGTGGAGATACTATCTCCAAATCCAAATACTAAACCTTTAATTTTAAATTAGTATATAGTTTTTTTCAAATACCATTTTTCTAAAATAATTTACATTTTGTAAGTCATCCTCAGTCTATGAGGAAAATTATGATGTCACCTCTACCCTTGAACTCAGTTCACTTAAGGGGAAATAGTCTTCAATTACCATAAGTGCCACTAGCTAACATAGGAACATTGTAATTATCATGTTCTAAATTCCCCATGTTATCTATTAGAGGTACATTGAGTGGATAGGGATTGATTTGTATGAACAAAAATGATCTTCATGAGGAATGTCTAGGGATTGAAAGTGGTAAAGTTGTGTGGGTTGCTCTTAATCCACATGCTTTTATCCAAGGAGCATATGTTCATGTGATTTCTTAGGAGAAAAATTATACCTCTTCAACCCCCACCCTAATAGAGAATGTTGTCCTGTCTGATAATGCTATTACATCTTTTTTATTCAATAATTTGGTCTGAAAAAGTATTACTTCAAATCTTAATGAGGGAGTTATATATGAATTAAAAAAAGTATATATTTATTAGTTTTGGGTCTGGACATTCATAAATAAATAAATGCCCATTATGGAAACCATTCCTAATGAAGAAAATATTTTTAATAATGTAACATGAACCCAAACATATTGATGCTTTATTTGCCCAAGCTAAATCTAGGTCAATTATTGTTTCTAATAGTTACAATCATAATGTGTTAACTATTATTCTTAATAGGTTGGAGAATTTAAATTCAAAAGCCTAAGTATATTTTAATAACTAATTGAAAGATGTCAACCTTACTATGATTACAAACATCAAGAAGGAAAAATCTTTGGTGATCTAGATTCATATTAATAAAATTTTATGTCATACTTATTTTTATTCAAATTTAATAACATTTAATTTTAAATTTTAGGTAAAATTTGATAATTTAAAGAAAGAAGGAAAGGTCCTCAATTTACATTTGAAAAAAGTTTATATTTTGCCATTCAATGCAAGTAGAAGCTTGTTATGTTGAATAAACAAAACCACACACTTAAAAATCACAAAGGATCAAGGATGTAATCTCGATGCCTTATTTAAGAAAATGATAGAAGTTGGTCCACATCTAATTTTTGTATGAGATGTTGGAAAAGAAGAAAGGGAAAATCTTACTCATATTAATTTTTTGGCTGAAGAACTCGAAAGGGAAGGGATATTGAAGGATGGTAGTGGCACAAAGGATGTTGTGGTTGAGAAATTAGTTGAAAATTGAATCCCCCCAAAAAAAATAAAGTCTATAATATTTATAAACAATGTTTTCAACTCTATAATATTTGTAAACAATGTTTTATTTTAAAAATATATTTTCATTAACAATTTGAATTTTGTATTTTTTATGATAAATTTATTAAGTTTTAATTAGTGGATAAGCCATGTGTATTACAATTTTTTTTATGGATATAGTGTTAGGCTTGAGCATGAATTTCAATTTCAATTTTATGATATTGTAAATTGACTATTATTAAATATGAGTTTATTCAATGGATGCAGGTCAAACAAAATAATGATACAATATGTTATTTTATCACCATCGTATTTGGATTCAAATTCATATTTTTTATCCTAAAGTTAAAACTATTAATATGGGGCTACAATATTAAATTACAATTATTGAAAATGATAATATAATTAAAAATCAATTAAATAAAAGGGAATGTTACATGATGAATGTATCAAATATTTAAAATGACAATAATATCCACAATTGTAATGAATTTAATATTTAGAACATTTTACAATATAAAAATTTATATGAAATTGGAATTCATAATATGAGAATTACAATATATATACAACTAATAGTCTGGTAGTTTAAATAATACTACACAAACCTTATCATCACCAATGACATTTGTATCTACCATTTCATTACCATATTCAGTTTCATTATTTACATGCTATCTATTTCTCATTATAATGTTGATGCCTCTTATTTTAGTTAGATAACTCAATGTTGCCATAGCTATTTCACAAGGAAACATGTCCACAACATAACCTGAAACATATAATCTCAAAGAGGTTTTAAAATTTGAATCCAATATGTTTCAAAGTTTTGACTTAATGAATGATAATGCATTGAATACTATTTCATCCTTCACTAAGCCCAAACTCATTATTTGAAAAAGCTCATATAATTAGATATATTCAATTAGAATATTTTTTAGTATATTATTAGGATAAAGGTTTTTCCATAGCCATGTAATTGCCTCATTTTTTATGG
>JARHVA010005268.1:622500-662500 GCA_037957365.1 Torreya grandis | reverse complement strand
AATTAATGAATATTCAATGATAAAATTTATGATGCATAAATGTAAAAAATACTAATTTACACAATAATATATTAGTTCCAAAATTTTATAAGAGGGGTTTACAAACAAAAACAATCATTATAGAATAAGTAGAGAGACCAAAAGGAACAACATAAAGCCAAGGTATTACCCTTTAGGAAATATGCCAAGTAGACCATCCAAGGATGAGGATAATAATATATATACCTTATACTACTAGGGTTTCATAAGGAAACAACTCATTGTCATAATATTCTTCGATCTCAACCTTTATCAAAATTGAAGGCTAAAATAAACTAATAAAAATAGGGTATAAAACAAACCATAATAAGGTAGAATGAGGTTCATTCAAAATCCTATAATTTTTCATGGCTTGCATTATATGACAACTAAATAACATACCCTAATTTATTTTATTTTTTCTTTAAAATATAAATCTAAAAAATATTTGGCTAAATAAGAAAATAATTTTATAAGGAATAACTCTATTAACTAATATTAAAAAAAATAGGTCTAAAAACCTTATTTAAACATTCACTATTATCCTTCTCTTCTCCTCAAGACCATTATTTATTCTTATTTTTATCTCACCTTTGCCTATGCATATTTTTCCAAGGAAATACCCTATTTTTAAAACATAGGAAATTTTATTTATTCAATTCCATTGTCATGGGAGACCATCATGAATGATAAAAATATAAATGAAATAATTACTATGATGGTAGGGTCTAAAACATGCAACCTACCTCTCCATTATATCCTTAGCTTTCTTCATCTTCTCCCCTTTGTGACCTAACCTTTCTATGGTCTCTATGTTAATGTCAACAACCTGACCTAGATATATTTTCTCATTATGTTCTAAATGCAATAGATGTTAAAATAACATTTCAATCAAATTTTAATCCATTTTCATGATGATATATTGTCTTTAAATTGTTCTAAATCAATTTGATTGAGTCATACTAAGTCTTAATTTCAGTTGTGAACCTTACTCGCTAGTACAAGATTTGTAATGACTCTTTCCAAACATAACAATAACAAGTCCCATGAATAACATGGGTTAATTATATAATAATGAATACTAATACTGAGGACCCAATTACTTCTATATTGTTACAATATGCTCCTCAACAAGCATAAAAATATGTTTTAAATAATATGTAATAAGTAGCATGTAAAATTGGCTAAACATGAATCACCATTGCTCAAAATCGAATACAATAATTTATGCATGATATGAGGTATCCATGATACAAATAGTAAGAATAAGGGAATGGTGTAAATTTATATCTCTTACTTACCATATACTTTTTTATACCTTTGTATATTTATTTTTCATTAGTTTTTGGAGCTCTTACATCCTTGGGCTTAGTTCATCCTTCAAATTTACATGCAAACATAAAAATTACTTAAACAATACCTATATGTAAGAGACAATAATCAAAATTAAAACATTTTCATAATTACCATATAAATATCAATCATATAATTGAACCACATAATAGATAAATAATATTATTATTCTAACATTAAGGTACTATAATTATTTGACTAGGTTCACATAAGGTAAATTATCAAATCCAATCCCACTAAAAAGAGACACTATATTAGGACCTATAGAAAATGTTGAGAATAGTGTTAACTGTATATATTTTCATCTAGGTCCATCTATTATAGATCCCTTTTCACCTTTGGGAATAACCTTATTTAATGTCTATTTATAACACCATAGGAATTTTTTCCAGATAAATCACGCAACTACTTAGACATACCTTACTAAATTTTCCATAATCTTCGTTAGCATTTGATGAGTCATCAATTCATCATTTAATAATATCAATCAAAAGATAGTGTCCAAAGATGTATGAAATATAAAAAATAGATCTCTAGTAACCAATCTTTTCTACCACACTCCACACTTGTAGGAATTTAAATGCACACTTGCAAAAAGGTAAATCACACCACAATTTACAAAAAAGTAAATCACACTTGTAGGAACTAAATCACACCACACTTTGTAGAAAATCAAATCACACTTGTAGAAATTGAATCACACTTATAGCCAAGTAAATCACACCACACTTTGTAGAAAATTAAATCACACTCATAGAAAGTAAATGCTTAAATTGAAAATAAAGGAAAGTAAATTGTTGAATTGAAAATAAATGACAAACACAAAAAACACCTATAGGTTCAAAAAAAAGTTTATATAAAATAAATATTAACATGAAAAATAAATAATAACAATTCAAAAGTATAATTACATAATAAATAAATAAATAAAAATACATTTATCCATCTTGCTTGAAATGGATGGCCAAATCATTCCTCAAGAGAAGATTTTAATCAGAACATTAGATTTACGTCACAAAGCTTCAAAATATATTATTGATAAAGATTTATTACAATTATGTGGGAGGTTGGATTTATAATCTCATTCTTCAAACCAACTTGTTATTCTAGAATAACAATCCTAGATGGTCTCCACCAAATATGGAGAGAAACATAACAACTTAGATATTCTAGCTTATCTCAATCTATCATAAAATATGGAGAGAGGCATTATTATCTATTGACAACACAACATAAATCTTCATGAAATATGATTTTTTTTTTTAAAATAAAATTATACAATTCTAAATTTAGATGCAATCTTGAACTACTCCATAGATAGACCTACATAATCCATACATATGCCTATGGAGTCAAAACATGCAGAGTCCATATATTCTAGACCTACAGAGTCTATATATTTCAAACCTATAGATTTCATAGAGTTTATAACTATAAAGTGCATATAATTTACACCTAAAGAGTTCATAGATTTTTAAACCTATAGATTCTATAGATTTTAGATGTGTAGAGTCTATAGATTTTAGACCTATAGATTTCATAGATTTTAAAACCTACAAATTCTATAGATTTCAAACTTGTAGAGTCCATAGATTTTAGACCTATAGAATCCATAGATTTTTGACCTATATATTCCATAGATTTGGAAACTTACTGATTCCAAAGATTTCAAACCTATAGATTCCATATATTTTAAACCTATAGAGTCTGTAGATTTTAGACATACAAAGTTTGTAGATTTTGAAACTTGCAGAGTCTGTAGACTTCAAACCTACAAAGTCCATAGATTTTCTCCAAGTTTTAATCTTTGAATTTTATATAACTATAATTTCTCCATTGATGTTTGATGATTTGAACTAGTTTTCAATCAATGAATTTAATGGATGTAGAGCTATTGATTGAGTCTATAGATATGAATTGTGTGAGTTCATAGAAAATCTAGGTGAGTTTATAGCTAGACTATGTGAGTTGTAGCTATGTTTAGAGTGCTTGTATCTCACATAAAATATGATATTTAGTTTAGAGTTCATGTTCAATTCCAATATAGATTATTTTTGGTTGCATATACACATGTTAATAGATTTTTCCAAATATTTACTAACAAGAATCAACAAACAAGAAGATAACAATATATAAATAAATAACAAAGATATAGTTTTCTATTTCATCCTAAATAAATCATAAGTTTAGAATATATGCTTAGATCTACTTATTATAAAAGGAAAAAGGATGTTATTTCATAGATATAATGAGCCATTTTATGGTCTTGTCAACATTGACACCTCAAAGGTCTTAGTTCAGAATGATGACCTAAATCTTATTTGTGGCATGCCGACTCAACCCCTTCACTATTAGGGCTTAGATTTTTTATTATCATGGATGCTTTAAAACATGTCATTTGACCATGTCATGTAATACCTATAGAATAAATAAGTATTTGGTATGGTGGAAGGATGCCCTTTCTGATGTTCTTATAGTAAATAAAGGAGAAGACATTGAAATAGATGTCCAAACTTAGTCTCAAAAGATTTAAAACATCCTATTTATAGTGACGTAGAAAAATATATTGAAATGCATAATTCAAGGGTAGAACCAAAGGATATTACAAAAACTATTAAATCAAGTAAGAAATCTTAACCCCTTAAATCAATTGAAATTTATATACCCTTCTCCCAATAAATTGTGAAAGACAAGAGGGAGTGCATGGAAGTGAAAAAAATAAACAAAAATAAAGGTTTTAAAATCTTATAATATAACCCTTCACTTTGGATAGCCTTAGTTTTTTATTTTGGTCATGTGGAAGTTTCATGAATGTTTGTCAAAAGGTTTGTACAAAATCTTATTTGTTATTTGTTGGTTTTTGTTTTTGTTTGCCATTGGTAAAGGTATCTCATGTGAATGTTAATGTCTTATCTTTCTTCCCATTGTATAAGGTTATAATACCTTTAAAATTTCATACTTAACCCTATAAAATAAAAAATATATTTTTTAACATTACCATTTAATGATTATCTCACTCATCTGGTCTCATTGGACTAACACTTACTGAATATATCTATTTCATAGCTTGACAATATGATGATCCATAATTTGAATTAGGTCCAAATGTATTGTCTATTATTCTAACACCTATATATAATTCCAATATATAATATGACATAGATTAGGTACACATTTTCTTAAAAAATAAATATGAAACACATCATCAATCTTACAAAATGGAATGAGAGATAAATGATAGGCAGTAGGGATGATATTTTCCATAATGTCTAATAGTGTGATAAAGTAAATTGATAGCTTGTATGCCTTGTCAAAATGTATCTAACTATTCTTAGGTGAAACATGAATAAATACTTTGTCCATGACCATAAATTTTATTGGATATATTTTTATATAAACATAATTTTTATGCTAATCAAATTCACATTTCATCATTTGTCAAATAAAATTCATATAGATATCATGTAATTTAATAAATTTATGAGCAACCAACACTCTAGTTTTGAATCCATTCTGGTCATGTGGAGTACAAATGTTTTTCTACAAAAGTCTTAAAAATGAGGCATTTTTATATCACTGAGTGATAAGTGTTATTACAGGCAAATTCCACTAATCAGAGATAGTCCTCTAACTTATATTTTTAGTCTAGAACATAAATTATTATAAAGTATTCAAAAACATGATTCAATGTTTCCATTTGTCCCTCCATTTCTAGATCATAATTAAACTAAATTTTTTGCATGTATAAATTCAATAGTCATGGACTTCCAAAATATAGAAGTAAATAAAATCTTCTTAACTCGATATAATCACCTCAAGTGGATCATGAAGGCGAACAAATTTATTCACAAAATTCTTAGAAATTTATTATGAATCTTTAGTATTCTTAATTATGATGAAATCATAAACCTTACTAAAATTTGGCATAACAACCATTAATGTATCTCGCCCCCATTGTAACTTAGGCAGTCCTCAAATGAATTCCATTGAAATGTTAACCCATTTATTTTGTGGGACTAAATGTGGATATATCAAACCACCTAGATGATAATTTTTAACCTTAATAAACTGATGTTAAAATAATTTTAAAACAAAAATAGAACATTTTTAGTTTATGTGTCATCTTTGTGACACTTGGGTGAGAAAAAGAGGTGCAGGATGAACATATTCCAAAAATTGGTCCATTAGATTTTAATAGTATGAAAAAAAAACTAATTTTTACATCTAAATAATTCATCTATTTCTATATCTTATTCATAAAAAATATTTTTCCACCAATCATTTTCTCAATTATGCATAAATTTTATTAGAAAAAGAATTTGGTAGTTGCTAACATTTAATAAAAAAATGTAAAATTTGAATGTAAAATATAAATTTAAAACATAAAATTTATTCTAATAATGACATCAAAACCTTATTTTATTTACCTTTGAAATAATCAATGTTAGTGTCAAAATTATTAATGAACTCAAGCCATATTATTTTCTTCTAATCCAATTCTTCTTGAGAAAATAAGTGAATAGGTATAAAATTATTAGAAATAGCTTTAATGTGTCTTCCAAATAATAAATTCATCAATTTTTTGATGGCATGCACCATACCTTAGAACCTAAGATGATGTATGGGATATTTATTCTCATGTGTATGAGTTTACGAGACTTGAATTGGTAACAACCTTACAATCTCTCAAAATTTCCATTAGGATCTATATTAACAATAATAGGGATATAATTTGATAGATCCTAATTTTTTGAATGCTTGGTCACATTTAGGAGTTAAAAAAAAAAATTATTTCCATTTTATGTAGTGAAGTGATTCAGTTAAAAACACTAGATAATTTTAAAACAAATATTGTATAATAAAAAAAAAACTAAAACCAGTAAACTTCTTACTTCATGCACATTTATAAGAGTAGGCCAATCCTTGATTGATTTTATCTTATAGGTATAAATGAACAATACTTATTTAGATTTTACGTGCACTAATTAATAAATTTTATCTTGGTAAAAATAACACTTAGATATATTACTGCACAACTTATGCTACCTTCTCTTTTTCAAGACCAAGATAAGATTATGTTCATGATCAAATTTATTTTTAGAATAAATAAGAATATTATATATAAATACCAATAAAAATGATACAATCAATCCTTGAAAAAAAAATTAATTAAGTTCATAAATGCAACATGTGCCTTTGTAATCTCAAAGGGCATGACACTAAGCTCATAAGGACCATAGTATGTATCAAATGTTTTCTTATATACATCCTTTTCCTTGCTATCAAGATGATAATAACCTGATTTAAGGTCAATTATATAAATTATACCATCATATTTCATTTCAAATAATATATCATCAATACTTATAATATGATGCCTACTTTTTGTGTTAACTTTATGCAATATTTTTTATTGACTTTAAAGTCTCAAGCTGTTGTCCTTTTTATGAGAAAAACATGAGCTCCCAAGGTTGATACACTATGCCAATTAACCCCTTATTTATAATTTATTATATCTAAACTTTTAATTCCTAAAAATATACCACATTCATTTTATATGGATCTTTTATGTAGGTGAAAATCTAGGTAAAATAATAAGATAAAAACAAAATTCCATCTTAGCTAAAAAAGATGTTAGTTTAATGGGGAATATATCTTTAAATTATCTTAAAATTATATATTCCCTTAAGTAAGATTATTTATATTCATACGACTATTTACTTTGAACAGTTTATATCTTGCACATTTTACTAATTGTTCTTTTTATCTGCATTGCTAAAATAGTGTTGTGAGCCACTAGATTCACAACATCTTAGATTTTCACTGAATTTCCTATGAAATAAAAAAAATAGAATTTAATAATTAAATATTCAAGTTGATATTTATGTTGTTTCATCTAATCCATTACCAAATATTTTCACTTTATCCCAAAGATTCTAAAAAAAGTTCATCATTGTTTCAAAGACCTAAAGATCAAGTTCTCTTTACTCTATATATTCAAACAAGGAAATTAGTTTGCCCATGAAAACTTATAGATCACATAATTATATTATATTATAATGTATGTTTTTAATTTAAAATTAATTTAAGATCAAATATATCTATCTATGACACTAGAACTAATAGATATTTCAAAAGGAAAACCAAAAATTATAATTATAGTTTCAATCATGCTTGAATGCATGTCTACATTCTGATTCTCAATATAAATATAAAATTTATGACATTTAATTATTTTATTATGAATAAATGAGAAATCATTTTTTTTTTGGTCACCACGTCTATATAAATGCACCATTTATTACATAGGAAAGTGAACAATATTTTTTCTAGTGGCTGGTCCTTGGGAATTACTTTGAGGTTAGTTATTATTCACAACATTTTGACTTGAATTTTTTTGAGTTTTGGAACCCTTTCTCAATTTTTGGTACTTAGAATAGTTTTTGTGCTTCATATATTTCCTCCTATGATTAATCTTTTTGAATCTCTTACAAATAGATGAATTAAGCTTATTAGGCATAGATTATAATCTTTTTAAATATTTTTATCTTGTATTAAGGAAATACTTGTACTTATATTTTACCCAATGATAATTTTTAATTAAAATATCTAAATTATAATGGTTGTTAATTTTAAAAATATGAATTACAACCTATTAAAATCCCAAATTGAAACTTGTTACCTTTGTCTCTTCATCATGTAGATAGTTCATGTAATGCAAAATACTAATAAACTTATTTCTCTATTCAACCACAATCATTGTGAATTTTTTATCTTTATAGGTGTCATTAAATTACCTTCTAATAAATTATTTATATAAATTATCACTGGCAAGGGTCATAGAATCATACCTCTAAAGGGAAACTATACGATTCAACCATAAGGTAGAGTCACCCACCAATTTGTAAGCACAAAATCAATCCTTAATATTAAAATTAATGTTATGACCATCCATGCCTCAGTTAAATCACTAGCCTTTGCTCTAACGTATGTAAGATAAGTAATTGTATTGAGTTCGTTAATGTCAAGGTTAGTGGCAACTTAAGGCTTTGATTGTTCACTATCCACCTCTGTGTGATCCTCATATTTTCATCAAGGCCTTCAAAATTGGCCATTATTTAACTTTGTGTATCCACTTTATCTTTTTTTTTCAATGAGTACTACTAATATTTTATTTTGAATATCATCAATGGCCAATAGATTATCAATATTATACCTATTAGTATTATTTTCAACATTAGGGTTATTTTCTACTACCATAGGGTATTCATTCTTGATTCTATTTGGGTTGAGTATCTTTCCACCTCTCCTTTGATTAATACAATTTTTAACAAGTAAAACTTTGCTAGTTCATTTATTCACCATCCTAAGTTAGACAAACTATTGTTTATACCAAAAATATTTATACCAAATATCTCTAGAGTTGGAACATGAGATATGATACCAAATGTAATAACCATAATTTTTTATTCTTTTAAACATCTAGTCCTTTTCAAATTCATGAATATATTTACATCAAGTGATTAATTCCTATATGTATAGAAGCTTCCAAACATATAATTGTTCTTCCTCATTTAATCACATAAACTATATATGTGATACTCAAAATAATGCACTAGGGCCTCAGAAGTTAGATAATAAATGTAACATATACAATTTAAAAAAAAAATGCATAACATTAACAAAAACTAGTTTTTCTAGTTAATGATATACTAAAATTGCTAAAATGACTCATCTCATACTTCATTACATAAAAGGTTTCATATTAAATTTGAAACAAAATTCCATAATTCTATTATTATACTATTTAAATAGAGATCATCCCTAACCAATATCCCTTTAAATAACTATGTTTCATTTTTATTATTATAAAAATTATTTATGGTTCCCTATGCGATCTCCAAAATTACATAAAATTTAGAATAGCATAGTGTGTAGGTTCATGATTTATTTAACTTAAAACTATATGCTAAATATATTAATAATTTCTCCTAGCTACATTTTCACAATAGTTGGTTTCATTTCTAGAATGAAGTGATTCGAGGATAAAATGAGATATTCCATTTTATATTTTCTTTAAATAATATTTATTTTAGAATCTAACTCCAATGAAAATATTATAGCTTAGTTTCTAGTAAATGCACTAGTTATTACAATAGCAATAGTTTTTATTAACTGAATTAGAATTCAAATGAACCCCTTTGAATAATAATTATCCTATGAATACCCATTATTCAAATGATTACCTTAAGTCCATGCATGCTAATATTTCATAATTTCTTACTTAGATAATACAACCAATAGTACATAAAATAGGGTTTTCCCCTAAGTATAGTCATCAATATAGAAAATCTAATACTAGTGACCACTCAATAATTTAAAATAGAGATTAATGAAAGACTCAAAATGTAGAATTGAATTTCATTCCATACCTTAGGTAGTCAATATCATCAAATTAATAATTTAATAATAACTTTGATAAAATGCAGACATCTCTTTATTGACATTGTGTTCAATATAATTAATTGTAGACATGCATTTACCAATTATTACCATTTTATACTAAAGTGAATTTGTATTACCATATAAGGGTGAATCTCAATCATAATTATTTTACCATATCTTCAAAGCAAAAAATTCACTTATATTTACTAAATGTGAGATCATATCAACTTCAAAAATGTTACTAATATAATAATACCTTAATAATAATAATAATAATAATAATAATAATAATAATAATAATAATAGTATGTGCTTGATGATTTAATAATCCAGCCCTTCTAATATCCACACCAATAATTATAACTACTAGGGTTAAGTTCTATCAAACAAAAAAAATTATACCCAAACATTAATATATACTCACAATTAAATCAAAATCATTAATTTTCAGACCCCCATTGATTAAACACCACTAATAAACTAGGTAATCATCATCAAAATTGATGAAATTAGTCCCATGAGTTCACACATGTTTGTGTGTGTGCGTGTGTGTGTGTGTGTGTGTGTGTGTGTGTGTGTGTGTGTGTGTGTGTGTGTGTGTGTGTGTGTGTGTGTGTGTGTGTGTGTGTGTCTGTCTGTCTGTGTGTGTGTCTGTGTGTGTCTGTGCATGTGTGTGTGTGTGTGCGTGCGTACATGCATGTGTGCATGTGTGTGCATGCGTGCGTGTGCGTGTGTGTGTGTGTGCGCACGTGTGCGCGCATGCACGCTTGTGTGTGTGTGTGTGTGTGTGTGTGTGTGTGTGTGTGTGTGTGTGTGTGTGTGTGCGTGCGTGCGCGCATGCATGCACACATGTGTAGACACACACCACATTTATATTTATGTATATGTATATGTGTATATTTCTAAGTTTGTTTTTGTTTGTATGTATTAGATGAAGTTGGTGGGGAGGGGAAAGTGGAAACATTTTTATGTTTAATGTGATTTTAACATCTCTTCATACATTGTTTATAAAAGTGTGTATATGGTATTGGATCATATGTTTGGTGATTATTCATCCTAAACTGCACATCTAGTCTTAGTTTTAGAACTACTTATGTGATTTTAGTTTATGGAATTGCATACATAGAGTATTGTTTTTATCAATTCAAAATGAGTGTTTTCTTTCCTTAATATATACATTTATTACATAATTAATCCTAAACATTAAAACTTTAAAATATAAAATATAAAACCTTAACCAATTAGGTTCACATGGCTAAATTTGGCATAAACAATATTATTGATTGCCTAAATTGACTATGCAGCTAAATTTTTTATTAAATTTGGTCTAATTTAGCAAAAAATCACATTCTATAGTCACAAATAAGTTCAACAAACTCTAATTGAGGATAACTAAATTTGTGATTTGACCCTATACCCTAAAGCCTAAACCATTAGCCCTAAACTCTAAAGGGTAAACCCTAAATTTTAAAGCCTAAACCATAAACTAATTTATTCAGTCCCAACTAACATCATTTATAGTATGAATTGGGATCATAGGGGAAAATGTGTCCCAAATAGCATCATTTATTACCTTAATTAACTAATTCTGTTAATTTATGATGACATTGTTTTAGTCATAAATAGGTTGAACGAGCTAAAATTAGACCCAATTACATTAATTATTGGACCCTAAATCCTAAACCATAAACCCTGAACTAAAATCCCTAATCCTTAAGGCTTAAACTCTAATTATTTGATCATAAACCTTAAATCCTAAAGTAATAAATTTAGCCATAATTATCATCCTTTATAGTAGCATTGAGGTTCACAAGGCTAAATCTAGATCAAATCACATCACTAATTAAACCATTTGATTATTTTTCTCAAATTTTTCTAACATTGGGGATAATTTAACCCAAAATCACATTCTATAGGCATAAATAGTTACATTGAGATTAAAGATTCCCCAATTATATTTATAACTAGACACTAATACCCTAAACACTCAACCCTAAAATTTAAACCTTAAGATGTAAACCATAAACCTTAAATTATAAAAAATATGTTATAAACCCTACACCAATCATATCCTAATAAACATCCTTGAAAGTAATAATTAGGTTCATAGGGCTTAGTTTGACACAAAATGTATCACTAATTGATCAAACTGATTATTGGTTCAATCAATGTTGGCATTGATGTAAACTTAGCCAAAAATCAAATTGCCCTTAATTGCCTTCGTCATTAGACCCTATAAACTAAACCCTGAAACCTATAACTTAAATCCTAAGCTATAAAACCTAAAACATACACCATAAACTCTAAACCCTAAGTAAATTTATTTATCCCTAGTTAACATCTTCAGGTTAACATGACTTAATTTGGTGTAAATTAAATCACTAATTTCCCTAATTGACTTATTAGCTCAATCTATGATGGTGTTTGGACTAACTAATCCTAAAATCACATTCTTTAGTTAGAATTAGTTTCAATGAGCTAAAATTTGAACAAATTTACTTTGTGATTGGACCTAATACCCTGAACCTAATATCCTATGCCATAAAATCTAAAACATAAGTTGTAAACACCAAATTTATAGGTTTAATCCATATAGACATCACTTAGAGTAAAAATTATGTTCATAATGCTCAATTTAGCCCAAATTTCATCACTTATTTAGTTAATTGATTAATTGGCTCAATTTGTGATGACATTGGGGTTATTTTAACCTAAAATCACATTTTATAGTTACAAATAGGTTTAGAAAGCTCAAAGTTTCCCTAATTGAATTCACGATTGGACCATATACCCTGAACCCTAAACCATAATCCATAAACTCTAAAACCTAAACCCTAAACCTTAAATCATAAACCCTAACACTAAAATAATTGCAATATCACCAATTAACTTCTTTTAGAGTAATAATTATTTTCATAAAGCTCAATTTAGTCTAAATCATAGAAGATATTTTCCCAAATGGTTAATTAGATTGATTTGTGATGAAATTAGGGTTAATTGAGCTTTAAATCACATTTTATCATCATAAATAGGTTTAACTAGCTTAAATTAGAATAAATTACTTTTGTAATTAAACACTAAACCCTAAAACCTAACATTAAAACAAAGGACGTAAACCCTAAAATGTAAACAAAAAATCTTAAATACAAACCTAAATTCTAAACCTAGAAACCCTAAACACTATACCCTAAAACCCTTACACTAAACCCTAAAGTCCTAAAGCTAAACCTAAAAACTAAAACCCTAAAACTTACACAATACTTAACCCTAAGCCCTAAAAACTATTTAGGGTCAATTTGAGCTAAATACACTTAAATTTACTAAAAATATAATTTTGGGTTCAACTATCACTACCACTATCATATATAGAGTGAATTAGTTAATTGGGATAATAAGTGATGGGATTTTCGTTGAATGGAACACTACAAAAATAATTATTAATTTAAGGGATGTTAATTGTGGTTAAATCGATTGGTTTAAGGTTTAGAGATTAAGTTTTATGGAATAGGGATAAGGAATTAGGGTTTAAGGTATATGGTTTGGGGTTTAGGGATACTTACCAATCATAAATGCAATTGGGGCAAATTCAAGGTTTTTAAAAATATTTGTGACTACATGATGTGATTTTGGGTTAAATTCTCTAAAACATCATTAAAAATTGATCCATTAGTTATTTATAAAATTAGTGATGCAATTTGGGTGAAATTAATCCTTCTAAACTTGATTTAACATGTGAATCCAATGTTTTTTAGGTGTAAATTGATTGGTTTACGGTTTATGATTTATGATTTTGGGTTTATGGCTTATGGCTTAGGGATTAGGGTTTATGATTTATATTTTGGGGATTAGGATACATAAGGTCTAATACTAAATGAAATTGGGACAAATTTTAACTTGTTAAAACTATTTATGACTATAAAATGTTATATAGGTCTTAATTAGGCCCAATGTCATCATAGATTGAGCCAATTAGTCAATCGGTAATCAATGATGTAACTTGGGCAAAATTTAGCCTTGTAAAACTAATTATTGCTCTAAAAGATGTTAATTAGGGACAAATTTATTGGTTTAGCATTTAGGTTTTATAATTTATGGTTTATGGATTAAAGTTTAAGGTTTAAAATTTAGGGTTTATGGTATAAATTCCAATAATAAAGGTAAATGGGGCTAATTTCAACTTGTCAAAACTATTTATGACTACCTAATGTCATTTTATTGCTTAATTAGCAGAAATTTCATCCCAAATTAAGCCATTTGATTATTTTATAATTCTTTTCCTAAAGGATATTAATTGGGGCTAATTAATTAGTTTAGGATTTAGATTTTATGAATTATAATTTAAGGTTTAGATTTTAGGGATTGGGGTTTAAGGTTTAGGGTTTCGAGTTTAAAGTCACATCATGAATGTAATTGTGTGTAATTTGAGCTTCATTATCATATTTATAAATTTAAAATGTGATTTTCAGCTCAATTAGGCCCAATCTCATAAAACATTGAGCTAATTAGTCAATTAGGGCAATCAATGATGTGAGTTGGGCCAAATTGAGCCATGTTAGCCTATTAAATTTAGGGTTGAGCATTTAAAATTTATGTTTTTAGTATTTAGTGTTTATAACTAGTGTTAACTATGTCATCAATGTATGTTTTAAGGAACACATGTGGACTTTTAAAAACTAAAATTGTGTACGTTATTTTTAATTATAACAACAGTACCACAAACACAGTTTGGACTCAATTTAATAGTAATATGTTGCATGTACATATTAATTCCATATATGTGGTTCTAATATTTTAAATTTAAAACCTACCTCAATGCTTAGTAATGGCCTAGATTTTAGACCCTAAGGAATGAACATGCAAGTTGTATGAAATCATAAATGCATCATGTCTATAAATCAATCTTGTCTTAGACAAGATAGATCATACCTATACTTCCAATTGGGAATACATTTGTTAAGTGGGAGCATGATCAATATGGGGATCTACTAGGCCCAATTAGGGGATCACTTGTCATAACACACCATGTTAGGAAGGACTTCAAAGCCTGTAGTCTAACACAATCACACAAAAACCATAAAAGAATCTTAGGTTTAATGTTCCCTCTATATCTAATAAATAAGAAAGTAAATCTAATCTACTATACACCAAAGCTTATGGCACAAAGTGAGGGGTTGGTATTGTAATAAAAACATGTATAAGATAATCTCAATTAATATAAGTATGAGTAAGATCCTAATACATGGAATATAGAGTGTAATATTATTGGTCCCAATACTTATGATACTTATAACTATTAAAGAGAGGAGAACAAAGTTAGAAATAATTACCTAAATGTGAACCCATCAAGAGTAAATCTCTCCCTTGGGTAGAGGGGCTTCACAAGAGGTTTTTGTGGTTTGTAAGGATAACTAAGAAAGGACAATGTATTTGACACTTATCTACAAGATAAGATTCTCCAAGTAGAAACCCTAAACTAAGGCTCCTCAAGTAAAATGGTAGAAGAGTAGATTTTAAATGAACATGACTAAATAATAAATATTTACTGAATATTGAATATTGAAATAATAAAAAAATGATATTGTATTTTAAAGCGGATCTTACCCTACATCCTTTTGAATATGTCAGCTATATGGGGTCAACCCAGTTAGCCCTCTATGTTTTTAAAATATAAATCACTATGTCTAGAGAGAGGTCAGCCAAAAGGCTCACAAAACTCCAATTGAAAAATACCCAAAATAGTACAGGGTTGACCTAGTCAACCCTATATAGTAATCAAAGGATAAAAATTATAGAGGTTTGACTTAGTTTACCTAGTACAGTTAACTGGCTAAAGGGGGTCAAGGTGATGAATAGAGGGATGGAAAGCTAAAAAAGACTAGAAGAGTGTTAAAGGGAGGATTAATATATTATGGAATGGTTTTTAGAGCTAGATGGATTGGTAATAATGTATCAATAAGGCACAATAATCCTACATAGTACCAAATGTCTTCCCACCACATTCTTTGTGCACCCCTTGGGACATGCACTCAGAGAGATTGAGTCTCGATGGGTTCTCCAAAGATGTAAAGTGTTAGTATTTTATAAAAGGTTGAGAATATTATGTGTATATATATTCCCCACTCAAAGCTTATCACATGTCACTAAGGTGTAATATGGGATGGTGCTTTGAGCAAGAACATAGTTACACACAATGCTAATGCTAAAAAAAGTTGTAGTATTTTAAAGCAAAAATAATTTAAATTAAGTGATTAAAAAGTAAATAAATAAAAATAAAATTATTGAAAGGAAAATAACTAAAAAGTAAATGACTAAAAAATAAATGACTGAAATGGAAATAACTAAAAAGTAAATGTGATGTGTACCTTGACATACCTTTATCATTGGATGGGTATCATTTGTGTTGTTAGTATTGATTGTGTAGGGTATAGAGACCAATTTTGACAAACCCAATAATATAAAACTAAAGACAACAAATTAAAAAATGCAAGAAGATCCAAGATAGCTAGTGCTATGAGGATGGGATGTACCTGGGTAATTTGATAAGCTGGGGTGACAAGTATTATGTTAGAACAAATGACCAAGTTAAAAAATGAGATTAAATTAGGTAACTAAAAAACCAAGGATACTAAAGACCAAAAAACTCAAATAAACTATTGTTAAGTAAGAAAGGCAAACCTACCAAGTCAAACCAAGGATACATGTAAAAAAAATGGTAATAAAACATCAATGGTAAAAGAAGAAACACAATGGTAAAAAAACATTAATGAGTGAGAAGTAAAAATCCTTATCTCACTCAAAAATGGAAAAAGGTGCATAAAAGGGAAAACAACATTGTTGAGTGATAAATAACAAGCCAACCTCACTCAATAATAGAAAAAGGGTACGAACTTAGGTGTTCATAAAAAAATAATAATAAAACAATGATAAAAGGTAAAAGGAAAGTAAAACAAGTCAATAAATGTAAGATCATGATGAAATATAAATAAGTAATCCATATTTTCTCAAACATACTTTTTCACTTATATATATAGATAAAACTAAAACGATGTAATGCTAACATATTTTTAAGAGGTGAAGAAGAAGGAACTAAAAAGGAAGGGAAAATAGATTTCGAATCACAATTTGTCTATCAAGGGGCGAAATTAAATAGGTAGAGGGAAGAAAGAAGAAAAACCAAAGTAGAGGAACTCTTTATCGAAGTGAAGACACTCAAAATATGTTTGTCAAAACAAGAGGACTTTTGACCATAAAGACTTTCTATAACTTCTCTTTGTTGAACAAGTCTTAAGTTAACAAATGAAGTATATAGATCATCCCATGAAGGATATATGCATGAAAAGTAAAATGATCCTACCTTCCCATAATGTGTTCCCAATTCCTCAAGATCCCTTACAGAGTCATCAGTGTAATACAAATATTGGGTACTTATGTGAGAAATTAGGTAGCACCATAGAGTTTGATGAATTACCCTATTCTAATCTACTAGCCTATCTCACCCCAAAGGACCTCACCTCTATTTGAGGCCAAATGTGGAGTTTGAGATTTGATTAGAGATAGGAGATGTGATTGTAATCACATGTTTTGGTGTTATTTTGACATTGAAATTTATATGTTGACTTTTAGATATCATTTCCTTTTGATTCAAATTATTTGGTTTTTAATTTTCTTGTTAGATTTTTCTATTCAACTTCCATACAAATTTAGAAGACCAACATGGGTGCTAAAAATGACTTTTATTTGAATACTTGGGACTTGGTTGGTAAAAAAGAAAAAATTAAAGAACATAGGTTCTAAGATTCTTAGAAATCCAGGTCACACAAAAGTGTTATCTTGACTTCAACCTTGTTTTATCCAATGAGGAGTGTCAAAAAGGGGAAATCAAGAGGAATGACACATGTAAAAATTACATCAAATCACAAAAAATGTGACAAATAGATAAAAGGGATACAATGATAGTAAAGTGTGATTCCTTATAATAAGAATGAGGCAAATGGAGAAAAACATGCTTACATAGATTGTTTTCACAAATTCCATATGTCAAAAGAAGCAAAAGCTAAAGTTTGAGAAAAAAGATGTAAAATATGTAAAGATGGTAATTTTATGAACAGGGCTGAGTCCTATCCATGGTCTTACACTATAACTCATAAAAAAAAAACCCATGAGGGTGCCAAAAAGAAACATGTGAAAACATAAGGGAGAGAAATAAGTAAAATATGGTCGTTTTATGTGGAATGTCAAGTATTATCCATGGTCTTACAAATCAACTAGCCAAATAAAAATCTAAGGCATGTCAAAAATATAAAATACAGGATTATAAAGGAGACTATGGTACATCAAAAACCCAAAAGACCAAAAGGGAGGACTAAAGGTTCGAGAAAAGAAGTAAATTGTTATAGAGGGAGAGATCCATGTAAGCAAGCTAAAAATAATTTTTGATAGATGGCATAAATAAAGGAAGGATCCTACACTAATATATATATCAAGGATGAGGATGTTAGAGACAAGCCTATACATTTTGGTAGGTTTATTGGAGTTGAATTAATTTGGTATTATGCTAGGTAGAATAAGAGTGGGCATCACAAAATGCCCTAAGGAAAGTAGATGTAGGGATGGACATCATAAGATGTCCCAAAGATATAAATCATATGTGGGTGGGAATTTCAAGATGCCCCAAAGTCAAGAAAAATGTGTGGATGGGCATCACAAGATGCCCCAACAACTAAAAAGAGAAAAAAAATAGGAAGAGATAAGAAGGAAAGAGCACCCCATATAGTTTTTAAATGGATTCAAATTATCCAAGATTATTTTTATAGGGGATGTGATCATTGAATAAAGAATGAGAATTCTAAACAAGAAGAATAAGAGACATAGATAAAGAACAAGGTTAGCAAGACAAAGAACTAAGCCAAATATATAAAAAAGCATTAAATAGTATAGGGTCGAGTAGGTGGACCTAACAAAATAAATATGGCTTGGAAATATTACATGATCAATTGGATCGATCCAATACAAGAAACAAGTGCTAAAAATTGTGCAAGGTTGACTGGGTTGACCTAGTTTAGAAAATATGCACTAGAAACTACAAAATAGGAACATAGGGTCGAATAGGTTAACCTAGTTTTATATTTTGGATAGCAAGTAGGAAAATATATGACTGGGTCAACCTAGTACTAAAAATATATGAAAATAGATAAAATAATGAAAAATAAGTGAACAAATCCTATAAGGGTTATTTCACATCATTTTCACCATAATGTATTATGAAGGTGAAGCCAAAGTGAATAAAATACCAAAAAAAAGTGCAAATGTGAAGACAATCCAACTAGTGGTAGGACATGATTCATGTTGGGTTCACCAGAATGTTTGCAATCATAAATGTGTCATGTCTATAAATCAATCTTGGCTTAGAGAAGATAGAACATATGTACACTTCTGATTGGGAATACATTTGTTAAGAGGGAGCATGACCAATATGGGGATTTGTTAGACTTGACTATGGGATCACATGTCATAATACACCATGCTAGAAAGGGTCCCAAAGCCTATAGTCTAAAATAATCAAGAAACAACCCTAAAAGAGTCCTAGCTTTAATTTTCACTCTATATCTAATAAACAAGAAAGTAAATCTAATCTAGTGCACACCAAAGCTTGTAGCATAAAGTGAGGGGTTAATAAATCAGTCAAAACATGTATAAGAAAATCTCAATTAAGCCAAGTATGAGTAATACCCTAATACATGGAATATGAAGAGCAATATTATTCAGGTCAATACTTATGATAATTCCATCTACTAAAGAGAGAAGCACAAAGTTAGAATATACTTACCTGAATGTGAAACTGTGAAGAATCAATCTCTCCCTTCGACAAAGGTGATTCATAAAAGGTTTTTAAGGATAACTATGAAAGGCCAAAGCATCCAAGATTTATCCATAAGCCTAGATTCTCCAAGTAGAATGGTGGAAGAGTAGATTGTAAAGAAGAGTGATCAAATAATAACTCTTGATTGCATATTAAAATAATGACAAAATGATCTTGTATTCATAAGAAAATATCACCCTAAATCTTTCCAAATATGTCAGTTGTATGGGGTCAACTGAGTTGAACCTATATTTTTTTGGGAGATAAATCACTAGGTTATGAATTAGGTCTGCTAAAGGGCTGAAAAAAAACCATGTTAAAAATACCCAAAATAGTATGGGGTTAACCTAACCAACACTATATATTAATTAAAGGCTAAAGATTATACAAGGTTGACCCAGTAAGCTTGGTATAATCAATTGGCTAAAGGAGGTCAAGGAGAGGAAAAGAGGGATTGAAAGAGGAAAAAGACTAGAGGAGTGTGAAAGGGAGGATTAATAGCTTAGGGAATGGTTTTAGGAGCTACTTGAATTGGTAATAATGTACCAATAAGGCACAACAATCCTACAAACCACCAAATATATTCCCACCCCTTTCTCGATGCACCCCTTAGGGAATGTATTAAGAGAGATTTAGTCTAGATGGGTTCTTGCAAGATGCAAAGCATCAGTATTTGATTAAAGGTTTAAAATATTATTTATATACAAAAACACACAATCAAATGCCTTTTTTTGACTAAAAATAATAAATACAACTTATACAATACTAAACACTATGAATTTTATCTGACTAAAATTAGAAAATAATTATAGAGTTATAAACTAGATCTTATTCTCTACACATTCAAAGAACAATATTCTTTGTTTTCATATTTTGGAAGTAGATAGAGTTTGCATGGTCCTCTATAAATTACTAAACATATTTTAGAGTTTATTGGTTTTTTAAATTAGTTAAAAACATATTCATAATATTAAAAAAAAATATAGGTTACAAACTAGATGGCCATATCTAAATCTCCACTAAGTGGTTAAAAACAAATGTAAGTGATGCTAAAAAAAGATGGGGTGCACAGTAGGCTATCTAATATTATTTTTCTACAAAAATAAAATTACCTCTTCAAATTTATGATATTTTACCTGCTTATATTTGACAATTAAAAAAAGTTTAGAAACTAAACTAGAAATGTTACTATTCATGTTCATATAACATCTTAAAATGATTAGTGTAGGTGTCTCAAATAATCTATGAAAGTTGAGGTTTCTTCTTCTTTAGGAAAAATATATTCACATCAAACCCCATTTTATCACCTCAATTTAATGCACTACACACACACACACACACACACACACACACACACACACACACACACACACACACACACACACACACACACACACACACACACACACACACACACACACACACACACACACACACACACACACACACACACACACACACACACACACACACATCCTAAATTGCATTATTGAGAGGTACTTATCTCATGGTATGTTCTTCATTTGGACCGTTATATTTAAAGTATAGATAAACCCTAGATATTTTAGTGGTGTACTTATGAAGTAACTTGAGTAGTACAATAGGTTAATTATGTAGTTAATTTTGAAAGCTTCTAATCTTTCATATATACGTATATTCATGAAATCAAAAATTCTAGCACCAAAAGTGAACACAAGAACCAAAGTGCTACAATCAATGTATGGAGATACTATTTAGTGGCCCTAGAAACAAATTTTTTTAGAATTTATAGAAAGGTACATTAGTTATCATTAAATTTTACACAAATTTATTTATAAATTATCATTTTTTACTCATTTTTACATAAAATCTTACCAGTATGCTTAGATTGGGGCATCATGTGTGACATGATGACTCCCATTTCAGTTTTAAATACTCATATATAGATTATTATGACTCAATCTAAAATCCATATCCTTAGATACGAGATATGGGGGCATGTTCATGACACCTTGTTTCTATATGCTCACTTATGTACTGGTTGATCAGATGAAATGATAAACTCCATGTTATTCTCTATGTTATATAAAACAGATACCATGTTCTAATTTACACACTCAATTAAGGCTTTACTCCATCTATAGTGGACAGAATTATCATGTAGTTCCTAAGTTACATACACGAGTCCTAGAAAAGCACCTAGGATAAATTTCATTCCTTGTTTCTTGAGTGGCCATAGAGCGATTATATACATTTTCCATTATAATCATGCAATTTTAGATACATTTATCAATTGAATTATAGATTCATCTACTACACATGGGTAGGAAATAGTGGATTCATAGTCTAATTGATTTCTTGACCCACCTATTTAATAGGGTTAGATAAGAAATCAATCGTATCGATGTTATTCACAGGTCATGATCCACTAAGCAAGGGTGAGAAATGAACGATTCAAAATCATATTTAGTTCTTCAATAACCCACCCATGGGGATTGAGCAAGACATTAGCTCAATCCAAGCTATTTACCAATTTGATCACTATCTACATGCACACACATAGGATGTCACCAGGTTTATGCATTAGTTGATGTACCTAATGAGGTGTATTCATTCATTTCCTCTCTCTTATCTATTTAATGGGTTTTTTCATTATTTTTGATATCTCTTAAGTGAGGATTGATTCTATGTATGTTTTATTTTCAAGACATGTAATGGAGCACATTTCACATACTCATATCTAGATTCATGGACTTCACCTCTTAGGTAAATCTAGGTACATGCATTTTCCTTTATCCTAGTAATTTTGCTTTGCTACATTTATAGAATAAAGGTGTGGTGAATATAGTCATCTAAAATGTCACATGAGGGCCAAGAATATTACTTGAGACCACCCATTCCTAGCTTATATCTAGACCTATCTTGGGGCTTATTTATATAATTATCTAGCTTTTGTATAGGCCACACACATCTGTATATATCTAAAAATTAGTTTGGAACCCTTCATTAGGCATACAAAACCATAGTGCCTCACATTTTACCACTTGGATCTTAACACCATAACTAGAAACTAGCACCACAATGTTAATGTCCTATTTGGATGTTACTGTCATTTCCCCTCTTTTTGGCTCAAATGGATATCTTTTGAACACCACATAGAAATTAGACTACCTAATTAACACCACATTTTTTTTACTACTTATGTCAATAAAATTCCTTAATCACATGGAGGTCTAGGGTTTGCATACAAAATCAATCACAATAACTAAGATATAGTGAAGCAGGGTTTGTCCACACAAGAACATGCTTGGAAGACATAGACACAGCTTCTCTAAGAAGTTTAGATTAGTTCCTACACCTATAACACTAGATCCATAAGTGGACACTCGAGCCACAAAGTTACAATTTAGGGTATGCTACTAATAATCAAGAGGTATTTTAACACCTATATCATGTTTGTGACAGTAAGAATAGCTCATGTAAGATTTTTCACCATCCAAATTCTTCATCTCAAGTAATTTTTAGCTAAGTATTTACTTATGTCATTCATTTTTATTATTAGAAATATTAGTTTAGCTCAGTCATTTCAAAAGTCAGTGGTTGTATTTATTGTATATTTTATACCTTTATTAACTGCACTCATCCCATTTAACAACTTAGGGCTCAAACTCCATCAACCCTTAAAATTTAAATCAGTCTAATACAAATTTTTTACGATATTTATTTTTAATAATAGAATAAAATATTCAAATATAATCTAATTGTTTTGATAAATCTCAAATAATCACAATAAATAAGGAAACAAATTCAATAATAAAAATTGTGATGATTATGCAAAGTTGTGCTCGACCATATATATACCCATAATTAAAAATGAAAAAACTCCTTCATTCTAATTATTTTGCCCTAATAAAATATTAAGAGATTATAAATGAAATATAAAAGTTATTCTCTTCATTTCATTATATAAGTACTCATCATAAAAGATAATGTTAGGGGTGTAACACATGCAAAGGTGGAGCACCCAATTTGAGCATTTCAATAACAAATCATGCAGATCACATGCCTTTTTCTTAATATAAAAACATTATTCATTTACTTATATTCCATATTGTTTTGAAGTAATTCTCTTTTAATAAAAATTATTATGGCATTTGGCATTATTTATTGGTTTTTTTATTTGATATTTTTGTAAATTTCATCTCTATATATAGTTTTATTTTACTCATCTTTATCCATCTTTCAAATAACAAAATAATTGGAATATGAAGAGATATATAATATTCATTCCAATATAATAACACTCTATTTAACATATTTTTTTCTCTTACGCTTTTAAATATTCCACCATAATGGATCTTTGTGTGATTTTACAATTATATTTTCTCATCCCAATAAAATTTGATGAACCATTAGCCATCAAAATACCCAAAACCACATTAAAAAATTATATAATTACTTATATTTTTAATATCACCTAATTTATCTGAAATCCTTCACCATCCCCTCCCTATAATGTGTTCCTTTCCAAGATCTTCCATTGGATAGGATCTCTATGCTCTTAATAAACATACTTTATTACATTCTACCTAGTCAGGTATTAAAATATTTAAATAAAGTTAATTCCATTACTTGTAGAAATCCATAGATGTAATCCTATAAATATATAAGAACACTGTTAAAAAATATGTTTAGTTTTTTATTTATTTATATATTGGAAATTGAAGAGGAGAAAAGTACAAAATAAATGTTTGATTTCATGAAAGATGTTTTAACTCCAGAACATTACACTAATCCTAAAATAAATGTTGTGGAATATGTATCTAATCTAAACTTCAAAATGTAGGATCAGAAATAGATCTGAAATTTAAAAGAACCCAAATTGACAATGAGAATGCATATACAAATACCAAGAATTTGACATACCAATGTGATCCTTCACATCGAAATCATGTTATGCAATGTAAAATATTTCTAAAAGAGGACAATCCATGCCTCATTGACATCACCAGACTCTCTCGTAGCATAAGTGGAAATTGAAACTTCTTGATTTCTTTAATGATATGTGTAGTGGGAATATGATGCTTCGGTTTCTCACTATCCACCTCCATGTGCTGCACCCCTCGATGATTTTTTTTATGACCTTCAATATTTGCCAATCGTTGACAATGTGTATCCACTTTACCTTCGATTTCATGCAGTACGATCAAGATTCCACTTCGGTTATCATTATTGCCCATCGGATTGTCAGCATTATTATTATTGGCATTATCATCAACATTTGGGTCATTTATGACCATAAGAGGGGATTCATTCCTTCTTATGTTATGGTTGACTCTCATGCCACCTCTCCCTCCATAGGTAAGATTTTTAGCAAGTTCAACTCTCAAATTATGTATTCACCATTTTGAAATACACAAATTAATAATTAAATCAAAATAATTTATCCCAAATATCCCTAGAGTTGAACCATCGGTTGCGATTTAAAATTTCACAACCTTACAAAATATAAATTTTAAAGTTCAATTTTTTTATAGTTATAAATTGATTTCAAATAAATAATAAATTCTTCAAAGTATATTTGATTCCAATGAAATAAGTGATCTCCCTCATTTAATCATACCACCTATATATGAAATATGGAGCAAAATGTATTTGCACCTCACGATATTTTAGAGAGTTACACTATATCATAAATATATACCCTTTGAATAAAATCTACATGACAGAAAAAAAAAAAGTTTAATCAACTACATACTAAATGCATGTAAATGAATCATCTTATAATTCATCACTTAAAAAAGTTTCCATATTAACTTTAACTTTGAATGTAATGGCCATCACTCCCACACTATACTATTGAGATGCACATCAACGTAACCAACCAATATCTTTTAGAGATCAGTATGTTACTTTTGTATTCTTGTAACAATGTTTTATGTTTCCATGTGCTCTCCAGATTTCCTTATGGAATGTGTTCCAATGAAAATTGGAATATCAGTGTATAGGGCCACGATTTAGATATCTTAAAATTACATGCTAAAATAATTAAGAACTTATCCTATCTACATTGTTAGTTTTGTTGGGTTAATTTCTAGAGTGAAGTTATTTTTTCTTGATAAAATCAGATCATAGATTTAATCTTTTATTGAAATAATACTTATATTAAAATCTATCTCGATTGAAAATGCTATACCTTAGTTTCAATTACACCTGCTGGTTATGACAACAACAAATGTTTTTGGTCTTTTTTGTTTTTGTTTTTTTAAATACGGAAGAATTATTATATTTTATAATTTGAGAATAGTTTTTCATTGTTTCATTAAATCAGGGATTTACGTGAGCATGGAGCATTAAGAGTTCATGTTTCATATTGTTTTTATAATGTTGGTAACTAAGTTTTGTACTGTCTTCATACAACTGATAAAAACTTAAAAGTGTTAATCTCAAAAATAATCCGACTACTCGAACAACATACAAAAACTCCAATCAAATTAATGCAATGGCAAATAAACAAAACAATAAAAATTAAACCTCAACCAACAACAATAATATTTCATTAATTTAACTACAAAGCCAAAGAACCCATTCGAGTAACTTTATCAGATAAATTCACTTTGTTCACATGGTTATCGCAAGGCCACGGATGTTCCCAAATGCATGCAAATATTTCATAATTACGTCGGAGGCGTTATACGGTGACGGGAATTGGGAATATTTGTCTCACAGTTTTATTGATGATCGGCAGTTAACGAAAGCTGTTTCCATTCCCAGCGGTCAACACATTCTCACCCGTTCACTATTGGAGTTTTATTGCACCGATTTTCTTGCATGAATACGTTGCAAGAAAAGTGAGACTTTATTGTTTAGCAGCATGACACAGGTGGATCATGGAATAAAAATATGATACAAGTGTTGAGGCTAATGGACAACTATCTTGCAAAGATCAGATTTGATAAATGTTTGCTTTATAGTAGAAATCTGTGAACATGCAATAGACCGCCATGGCCGGCTGCATATACTATATCTACATCTAGTGTAGTAGAAGACATCTACAAACTTTTAAAAGGTGAAATATATTTAGTTACAGTTTTACCATTTTGTCATTATTGTTCCATAAATGTATACACTTATAGGAATATTTTTTCTAGATTTTGTTTCCATTTGCGGCATTTACGTTTTTGCTTGCTCACAACGACCACCGTATATATAAAGAGTTGAAGAATTTTATATATATATATATAATGATCTGGATAGAAATGAGGTATGTGATTCATGGATAAAAGTAAATTCCTATCTGTAAATTCTTATCAGCCCCCTCAAACTAGATTGAAAAGTGTTTTATTAATAACTACTTCATTCCAAGAGAAACATTTAAATAGACAAATTATAAATTTAAGATTATTCGTGGCAGGGTGCGGATAGGACTCGTGCATTGGACAGAATCCTTTAAAAATTGTTACATTTTAGGGATTTCTAATTCAATGTTATCAATAAAGTGTTTTATAAGTTGCGACCTAGGCATTTTGGTTGGAGGCAGTGAGGAATGGAAAACTGATGCATAAACTTTGGTGTTAGTGTTAGGGTAGTTATTTCAAAAGAAGATATTTTGCATTGACGCGATAGGGTATTTCTTTTTTGAGCTTAATAATACTATAGCTGTAGAACTCAAAGCGGTTTTTTTAGTTTGCCTGAAGGTTACCATACATGGATTCTACAACACATTCTTCAAGAATATCCTTTGCGTTCCAAGCAATGTCCCGAACGTTCAGCAGCGAGCTCTTCACAGAATCCTATTGTTAACTGCGCTCTTCATCAGCGTCACTCAAAAACCACTTTATTTGCTCTATATTGTTCTTCAACATTTAAAAATATTGATTGAGGCTCACCAGTAGCTACTGGCAAGAGCGGTTGTACTGTTCGGACGCTATAGCGGAGAGCACTCAACCAATTGCATTGATGAATATAATATTTATCGAAAAAATATAATAAAATATATATTACAATATAAAATCATATAATATTAATATACATTAATATTATATATCTTAATACTAAAATATAGATTATATAATTAAATCTATTATTGAAATATATATATATATATATATATATATATATATATATATATATATATATTTAATATAACAACATATATATAATATATTTTTGTAAAATAAAAGAGTGTAAATCAACAGTGTGATGTGAGTAATAAAAATTTGATTTTATTAGCTATTTTCTATTTGATTATAGATTTTATTAACTATTTTTTATTCAATTATATTGAAAATTTATGTTCGATGTGTGAATTGAATTAATACAATGACATTGATGTCGATTTAATACATTGAGATTATGGAATTTATCTTGTTGTTTTTGTTGCGGTTAAAGTGAATACCAAAAGTTTTGTAAAATGTATGCTACATGGAAGCACAAGGTGGCATCATCCATGATACAATATGAATGCCATAATAGATGAGTCATTAGTTAAAAGAATTAATTATGTGTAACATAGAAAGTTGGTAAATTTAAATCTCAAACATTAAGAAGTATCCACATCTAATTTTTAAAAAGAAAATATATATAAAAAATGAAAAATAAAAACTTATACATTTCTTTCAACTTTCCTTATACCTTCGAAAGAACTGCTAATCTATTACAAAGATCATACAAACAAACGTACATAAAAAAAGATTTTCTCCTAAACTAAGTTACTAATGATCACTCATGAATTTAAATTATATCAAGAACAATAGAATATTAACAATGCAAAATTTAATTTCTTGTCATGCCTTAGGTAATCAATAATATCGACCTAAGAAGTTACTGAAAAGTTTAGACAAAATGCATACATGTCTTTTTTTGACATTGGGTTAAATGTGTTGAATTATAAACATACATTTGACAAGTATTACTACTTTATAGTATAGTGCATTTGTGTTCCCATATAAGGTCAAATGCCAATCGATAGGATTTTACCTTATATGCTAAGCACAAAATTCATTTACATTTCTGAAATGTGAGAGCATACCAACTTAAACAAAGTAAATAATACTACTTTAAACATAATAATAAATGTACGATGATTTCATAATCCAATCCTTCCAATATCCACACCTAGATTTACATGTACAATGAGAAGTTATTATTAAACAAGGATTTTAGGTGTATCCTACCATTAATACATAGTTATAATGGAATCAAAATCATTACTTTCCATACTTTCATGAATTAGAAACACACTATTCAATTAGATAGTCATTATTAATTTGTAAACAGTCACATATATATGAACGTGTGCATGTATATGTGCGTATGATGGAACAATAGAACCACTCAAAGACAAATATAAATTTTACATGTAACACATATATATATAGACACACACACACACACACACACACACACACACACACACATATATATATGTATACATATATACACACACACATATATATATATACATACATATATATATACATATATACACACATCTATATATATACATATATATACATATACATATATATATATATATATATATATATATATATATATATATATATATACATATATATACATATACATATATATACATATACATACATACATACATACATACATACATACATACATACATATATATATATATATATACATACATACATACATACATATATATACATACATACATACATACATATATATATATATATATATATATATATATATATATATACATACATATATATACATACATACATACATACATACATACATACATACACACACATATATATATATACTACCAAGCCACCATAGAGAATGATAGTACACCCATTGATATTTGTGAATATTTATATGAATTGATCTTCACAATTTTATGCCCTACAGAGTATAGAGATGATTCTAAGGAAATTATGCCTTTGGATACACATGTATCACAACCAATTCATAGTTACATAAATACAAGGTTGGACACTCAATTTTAATTATAAGTAGACTCTTCTATATATTTATTACATATGATTACATCTATGGATATTGACCAACTTGTTTAGATTCAATAAGGTAGTACGCAAGACATACAAGAACAAGTTTTATATATATTTCTTGATAGAGGATTAATGGCATTACCCACAATTTTCTACAAATCCATCATAGATTATTACAATATGATGATAGAGATTTTTTTAATTTTATCAAGACTATTGGACATGTTACAAATACATTCTCCACATTAAAACATAAGTTGAATGAGTTCAAGGCTCAAGTTAGTATTCATATTGCTGAACCTTTAGCTCCACTAGTATAGGTACCACAAGAGAGTCATAGCCAAAAAACACACTTGAGGAATGATTTATTGACTATTCAAGTTTTTATTAAGGATAAATATATCTTGAATGTTGTTATTAATGATGATTTTGATCCTAATATTTGTACTTTTTCATTTTTATAGCACATAAGACATCAGGGTATTGAGCTATAACATAATATACACTATTAGGTTTCCTTATGACATATCACACTAATAACTACAACTGGCCCTAATATGGTCAACACACTTATTTTTGTCATGAACATAGACACTCACATATAGGTCACACTTTGCATTACATGGTTACGTGTAATAGATACCATAGTTGATGAGCCATAGAAAAATTTGATGTTCAATTATGAGGGACACAAAGTTTGCATTCTACATGATAGCATAGATGAGAAACACAAGATCGACATAGATACCCCATAGGACAATGTGGTTAACCTATTAACCACATAGTAAGATTATTACACAGTAGAGAAGCATGCCATTCAAGTGTACAAATTCCATAGTAATGCCAAGGATAAGGCTATACTTTTACCAAGAACAAGGTATGATGATGATTTATTTGAGTTTACAAAGATGTAGTATTCAAAATTGGATGATCTCCCACTAGATATGCCATTTAATTATGCACATTATTTACATGTGCTCTTAAGTCTATAGAAGAATTGCATACACATTACTTATACATACTTCTATTTACTATCTATACTTGTATATAATTTCATTTCAGGATTGCCTGTACATACCTTATACTCAAAAAATAAAATAAAAATCAAATTTTTCTTAGAAAATAAAATAAAATAAAATTGTATTTATTTCCATGTTTACATTCCTTAGATTTTATATGTATTACATATTTTATCTCTGCTAGTGTAGTTGGTTTTATCATACACATATTCTTCACTTATCATCTTTGAGTGTTTTAAGATTCACATAGATCTAGATTTGCTGCTATCTAACCATTAGGAGCACATAAACATGTACATAGATTTAGCATCGATACAATCACCCATTGGGAGCATCATACTACATAAACGTTGGTTTTCTATGCCACATCTATCTATAATCCATATCACAAACTTAGCATTTATTATATCTTGATATTGATAATCCTATTCTATTAAGATTTTTTTCTAACTAATACTATGGACTTAATTACATGTATATTTGGTATTATGCATATTTTTACCACATTTTCATGTATACTTTCATCCATATCTTTCCTATTTTAGATTTGATTGTCTCTCTTTGATTCTACATCTACTCATGGGAATTTAAATATGCCATTATTATATGAATCTACATAAATTAAATTAATTGTGTGTATGCTTTGGACACATGTCCATGTCCTTTTGTGTGCCTTATTGATTATGTATGTGTAAATATAAACATGTCCTTTCATGTGGCTTTAAACCAACCTTCCTTATTATATGTGTATGTGAACATTTTATCATGTCCTTGTATGTATTTATTTATTACATTTAGTGATATGTGCCCATGTCACTTTTGTTTTGTTCCCTTGGCCTGATTTGTATAAGTCATATGTGTTATATGTATGCTTTCATGTATGTATCATGGACATGACACTTGTCTCTTATTTATTAAACTTACACTCAATTTTAGATGCCATGAGGGACCTCATGCATCTCCCCTTCCTCCTTGGATTATTTTATGGACATCATGCCCAATTCTAATAGGTATTTAATTAGATTATATAAATTTTTAATGTTCTTATACATGCTTACATTGTTCTATCTTTCTTAACAACCTTGTGAATGATATATATAATATACTATCACATTACTAACTTATGCTTAGATTAATTAACATTTTGATGTCATGTATACACATTATATTAGTTTATAATGTATATATAACTTATGATAATGTTGATAAGTGTTGTGATTGATGTTCAAGTTTATGTCATTAATGTCAAGGTATAGCTGGTGAAGATGCATAGTGAGTGGTCTTTAAGCTGTGAGCTTGTGTGTTTGATGGAAAAACAAATTCATGTGACAAGAGATAATTTGAATGAAAGAGATACTTTGAAGGAAACAAATGTATCCTCTATTGGTTGATGTAAAGATTGATGTTAAGGTTTAGGTAATCTTTAGTTGTTAGTGTTACCACAAAGAGGTATGATGGCCAATTGAGCATTGAAACATGGTTATGAAGCTATAGGTCTGCATGAGGTCATGAGAGATTGATGATCATATATATATATATATATATATTTTTAGTGGTTTGAGAGTGTTATATTAGTTTTTTCCTTGTTTGATAACATTGAGGTAAGCATGTTTAAGTACTAGTTCTTGAGTACAATGTGCTTAAGGAGCCTAGTCATGACATGTAAAGTCCTTGTGAAAAAGAATGAGTATGGTGACTTGGTAATATGGATTCACAGAGGAATTATACCGCTTATGAGGTTTATTTAACATGCATGATAGGCATTGGATTAATCATGAGATTGTTAGGGTGAGCCTACATGATTAAGACCTTCATACCAAGTCTGTACCTAGACCATTTATAGACACTACCTAGCCTAATGAAACATCATTAACTATTGTCAAGGGATATGAAGGATGTATGTAACTATTTAAGAATGATATACATTTTTTATTATGTGCGTGTGGTGGAGAGTGCATGAAAATATGCATGAAGGTCAATTTGAAGGCCTAACATGGTTTTGAGGTCAAGGTTTAAGAGAGCAGAGAGAGAGCATGTGGCCTAATGAGGGGTCATGACCATATTTAAATATATTTGAGATAATTTAAGAAATTATAGATGTGATTTATGTTTTTAAAGTGTTTTTATAATGTTTGAGTTCATAGTATGAAAGACACGATAAGAAAAGTTATTTGGAAGTCTGTCAAGTCCATAGAATGAAGGGTTCTCAACCTAAGAAGCATTTTATTATGCTCATTAACTCATCAAATATTTTCATGGAAACCTAAGATATTCATGGTATATGTCAATGGTTCCTAGGTCAAAATTCTAGGCATATGTTTTTGTATTGATGGGACATACTTTGTGAACTATTGTTAAGAATGGAAAAAAGTTTAAACCCTCTTATAACCCTAATAAGGAAATGATGCTGAATATTTTGATGAAAATTATCCATAATGGATTAGTGTGCTTAATTAATATAATGTAAATTTTATTGTACTCTCCCAGGTATCTCCATATGGTATTATTTACAGAGAGGAGAGAGAAAATGTTGAGTTACAAGCTTATTCCTATAGAAGTTACTATAGTTGTCATAAGTTGTATTGGACATAGTAAGAAAATAGATGTAAGAATAAGGTAGACAATAATTTTTAATTTCCATGAAGTTTTTTTGATAGGTTCTAGTCCTAAAGTGTGTTAAACCTAGTCATCCAAGTGTTTTATTCATTAACAGACTTAATGGTGTAAACACTAAAAAATTGAATCAATAGTGATAAAATGATGAAACCAAATTCATGGTGATGTTTTTTTGTGACTAGTATGTCATATTAATTCTTGGTATAAATATTTAAACTCAATTATAATGGTGAAATGATGAAGCTAAAATGACTTATTTGACTTAGTGGGCTTTGTATATAGTGAGGTCAACAAATTGGTCTATAAGACAAATGATTTCTATTAGAACAGATGATATTTATGTTTGAAAATGGTTAATATATGTCAAATTATCATTTAATCTCATAATAATTCTTTTAAATTGGTCATATAGGTGTTTAAGGTCAATGTAACCATGATTGTGGTTTAGGGTAAATTAGTAGTTCTGGGTAAGGAAGGTACACTTATGATATTGAGGCTTTATGCCCTAAGTTAAAGTATATAACAAATATGGTGTTGTTTCTTGTGACTTGAAAGGCCCATTTATGATTTTGTAAATATTTAAATTTAGTGTAAGAGGTTGAAAATTTTATGTTAAAATGGCTTGTCTAGTTCATGGAAGACTATATGGGATAAGGTAAGAAGATTGGTCTCCAAGATAAATAATTGATATTAGATATTATAGTTTATGTAATTTAGGTTGTCAAAAATATTTTATAAAGAATTTATAATGTATTTAGAATCATTTAAAGTGTATGTTCAAGTGTTATATGTCCAATAGTTTAATAACTGGCTTTTGAAAGTCCTGGTAGTTCTGAGTGAGCATACTGAAGATATTAGTTTAAGCCATTTTGCCTTGATTTGAAGTGGTTCAAGAATATAGTTATGAACCTAAGGTCATATGAAATCTATTTATGAACTTTTATTATAATTTTTGAGTGGGTTAAGTGAGTTTGAGATTTAGTACTAAAAGGCAGATTTTTTGTGTACATAGTCCTAATAGGACTAAGTACTAATGAGGGGTTTCAAGTAGTGCTTTATTGTAAAATGTCTTTTTGATACTATAATACATTACTGATGGTATATTTAATTATTATGTGATATTTTTCTTCCCTTTGTGGATTTGTAAAGTGTGTCAAGGAAGTCAAAGTGTAATGTGTCTTAAAGTAGACCTAATAAAATAAGGTCTAATAGAGTTAGGATAAACCAAAAGGGCTCAATATTCATTTAAATCATGTTTATGAGATGTAATTATGCCTATTACATGGCCAACCTAATAATTTAATGGTTATTATCTTACTACGTGGCATATGTTCAAGGAGTGGTATATATACAAGGCAATTTTAGTCCTACTTATGTAAGAAGAGAGTATGAGAATGAAAATGCACATTATTGAATAGAAAAGGGTATTGTAAACCATAAGAAAAATTTAGAGTATTTTTAATGAATGTTTAATAGTGTGTTTTCATATTAAGTATCAAGGTTATATGACCTAATGAGTCTAGGAGAAACCTAATTGAGAGAAGAGGCATAGAAGGCAATTTGAGAGGGATAAGAGTGTGAAGAGATGAAGAGGTGGTCATCATCTATTGGTTTAGTGGGAATTTTTTCTGATGGTTATCAAATAAATCAATGTATTAATTGGCGATGAGTCATCTATAGCATTTGGTGCCTCCTTACAAGTGAGTGATTATTAAAGCCTAGTCAAATAGATGTTTGGCTAGTTGGGGTTGGAACTCCATGTGGAGTTGGTGACTCATTAAATTTATATTTTATCTTAAAGGATTGTAGTCCATTTATTTATATCAATCATTTTTATTCTCATTTATGTTTTTCCACATATATGATGTGTTCTTATATTTCATGTTTATGTGGATAGGTGCTTATGCTTGCTATATCTATGTGCTTGTTTGAATGGTTCATGATTGCTTAAGTGTAATTTATAAGAAAGGTTTTGAAGACTGATTCACCCCTAGTCATTTTTAATCTTACATTTTTTATTATAATAGGTCCTTTATATTACACCTAACATCCTTAAAGAAATCCTAGAAGTGAGGATATCTTGTTAGCAAGCTCAAGTTGGTTTTTCTACCAGTAAGGATCCATTATTTAATTAAATAATTATGTTTTTTGGAGCATAAAAATGTGGGAATATCTAATTTCAATGGGAAAGGACATATGGTAGTCATTTGTGGATGAATACACTATATCTCCTACACTACCAACTGATGCAACATGAAATAAGGAAAGTGAGACCAATTCCAAGGCAATGAATTCCGTTATATGTGGCCTATCATAGGTAGAGTTTTTAAAGGTGATGAATTGTGAGTAATCAAAGGTAATATGGGACAAGTTAAAGACTATATGTGAAGGAGACACCAAGGTGAAGATGGCTAAATTACATACACATAGAAGGTAGTTTTAGAGTCTGAGTATGAAGGAAGATGATGGAATTGCATCTTACATGTCAATGGTTGACAAAGTTGTCAATGTAATTATAGGATATCAAGAAGAAGTGAAAGTGTCTATAGTTACTCCAAAAGTATTGAGATCACTAGATCCTATGATTGATTATAAGGTGTTTTTAGTAGAATATATATACATGATTTGGACAACCTACATATGGATGGGATTCATGGCATCTCAACTTCTTATAAGATGGGAACAAATGAAGGAAGACCTTCTAAGAAGGAAGTAACTTTAAAAGCTAAGAATTCAAAATACAAGTAGGTCAAGGATGAGGTATGTTCATATATTGATGATGATGAATTGATATCCATATTTTATATGAAATCAAGGTTTGGATTTGGTAAGTACAAGGGTACGTTGCCTTTCAAATGTTTCAATTGCAATAATATTGGTCACTTTGCATATAAGTGTCTTAAAAAAGATAAGACTAATCATGATGAATAACATAATGAACATCATGATTATAATAAGGTTTATAATCTTGACAAAAGAAACAAATATTTTAATAAGTATGAAGGTAAGAAAGGGTCATTCAAGAACAAGAGAAGTTTTTTACCAAATAAGATAATAACTCATGTAATGTAAGTGACACAAGTACATCTAATAGTGATAATGGAAATAATGAGAATGAAAATAATTAGACCTTATTCATGACTATAGAAATAGATAATGACAGTTTATCAAAAGGGAAAGGCCTTATGGATGATTAAGAATCAAATGAAGAAGAGGCTAATGTGAACCTTGTTGAAAAATTGGTAAGTTATTTAGAGGATTTCAAGTTCAAAATAAGGAATAATCATTAAATTAAAGTCATTAATTAAGGATTATGAAGAGCAGATTGGTTTGTTTATGGAGAGATTGAGTAACACATCCAAGGGATATGATGAGATCATCAATGAAATTGAAGTATAGATAGATATAGTCACTAATATATTAAAAGATAAAGAGAAAGAATACACCAGGTATGGAACTAAAATGGAATCCTTTAAATATGAATTGGGTCAAACTTATAACAAGTTAAAGACCTTTATTATGTTTGGAAAGATTACTGATGATCTAGATAACATATTGACAAGTCACAAGTTTATAAGTGATAATACATGTCTTGGTTTTAAATAAGACCAAAAATAGGTTTCTCAAGTTAAGGAGAAGGTTAATCAATAAGAGAAGGTCAACATAAAGAGACCAATGAAATAACCTAATGCTATTAGGTATGTAAATTCATTCAATTGTTACTATTTTTGATGCAACTAGTTTGGTCATAAAGTAAAAGAGTATAGAAGATCCTCTAAAAATGAATATACATGGGATTTTTTAAGGAATCATCAGTTAAGAAGTATGAATAAGGTTATTTTCTATTGTTTTCATAATGTGGGACACATTGCAAGATTATATCCAAATAGAGTAATAAGGCCATGAAGTCAAAATAAGTAGTTTGAAGCCCCTAGAGTGCAAGAGAGAAGGAAAATGAATGTGTAGAAAACAAATATAGTAAAGGTGAGTAATGATCAGTATACAAACCCAAGTGGATTATTTTCTATTATAGAACAAACTTCATAAGATAAATTAGGTAAATAATGTTCATTATCAACTCATATTATTGACCACACAGATGATTACTAGGTCAAGTCAAAGAGAATAATCAAGCCTAAAAGGATCTTGGAGGATATTCAATCTTGTGAGAGTATGGAGGTATGAGAATTTCTTGAGTTAGTGTTATTTGACAACCTTATGGAAATGGGTGACTCCATGAAACTTCATGGAGACACTCTTTTACTAGCAGAAGCATGATGGATGCTTGGTTTGAAAGGGAGCTATTCAATTTGTTCATAACCTCTACGTGTACTTAATGACAAGCATTGAAAACATAAAGGAAGAATTACTATTTATTTATTTTACATCAAGATATTTGTAGCTCTGATTTCTTTTACAAATTTTGAGAGTAGTTTTCAAAGAGGGAGAATGAGTGGTCCCATAAGTTGAAGTGTGTATGACCCTTTTTCATTAATGGCAAAGGTGGAGAAAGTTGGATAAGGGAGATTAATCAGATTGGAGGAGATAAGAATGATCAGGTTGTAGTATGCTTTCCATCAACGTCAAAGGATTTTATTGAGAAGTGTTGTCATTGATGTCAATATTGATGTCATTGATGTCAAGGTGTAGCTAATGAAGATGCATGGTGAGTCATCTTCAAGGTATGATATTATGTGCTCATTTTTATAAGTAAGCCATGTAGAAAGAGAGAATTTGAAGGCAACCAATGTATTTTGTATTCATTGATGTAAATATTTATGTAAATGTTTAGGTCAATTTGAAGTTGTTAATGTTGTCACATAATGGTATGATGGTCAAGTGAGCATTAAAGCATGGTTACGATTCTCTAAGTATGCATGAGGTCATGACAGAATGATGATAAAAAAATAGATTATTCTAGTGGAGTGAGAGTGATATAAGAAGAGTTTTATTATTTTATATCATTGAGGTAGGAATGTTTGAGGTCTGTTTCTTGATTACAAGGTGCTTAAGAATCGTAGTCATGGCACTAGTCATTGCATGTAAATTCCTTGTGTAAAGGTATGAGTATGATGACTTGGTAAGATGGATGAATAAAGGAATGATAATTTTAAGAGGTTTATTGATCATGTATGAAAGGCATTGGATCACTCATGATAATCTTAGGATGAGCCTACAAGGATAAGACCTTCAGACCAAATCTACACCTAAACCACTTCTAGACCCTACATGGACTAATAAAGTATCATAATCTATTTTGAAGGCATGTGAAGGATTTATGACACTATTTAAGAATTATATAATTTTCTTGAGTATGTGAGTGTGGTGTAGAGTTCATGGAAACATGCATGAAGGTCAATTTTAAGGCCTAATATGGTTTATAGGTCAAGGTCTATGAGACGAGAGAGAGAGAGAGAGAGAGAGAGAGAGAGAGAGAGAGAGAGAGAGAGAGAGAGAGAGAGAGAGAGAGAGAGAGAGAGAGAGAGAGAGAGAGAGAGAGAGAGGCCTAATGAGGGGTCATGAACATATTTTAATATGTTTGAGATCATGTAATAATTATCATAGGTGAGTTATATTTTTAAAAGTTTTTTAATAGAGTTTGAGGTCATAACATGAAGGACAAGGAAATAAACATTGTTTGGAGGTCTCTCGAGTGCTTAAAATGAAGGCTTCACAACCCAAGAAGGATTTTATTATGATCATAACTCATATAAACTTTGAACGGTAACATAATATATTAATGTTAGATGGGTAAGGTCTTATCACAAAATTTTAGGCATTAGTTTTTGAATTGAGGGCTTATGCTTTATGATTGATTGTTAAGAATGGAAATAGGTTTAAACCCTCTTAGAATGCTAATAAGAAATTAATGGTGAATATGTATATAAAAATTAACAAGAATGGATTGGTATGATTATGCAAGCCATTATATATTTCATTTTACTCACTTAGGTACTTACATATAGTATTGGTTGGAGAGAGGAGAGAGAAAATATTTAGTTATAGGCTTATTCTTGAAGAAGTTGTTGTAGTTATCATAAGTTGTATTATAAATAGTAATAAAATGGATGGAGGTAGAAGTTAGAGACTCATTTGTAATATATATGAAGGATTATTAATAGGTTATAGTCCTAAAGTGTGCTAAACTAGTCATCTAATTTAACTAGTTGCTCACAAGCCTAACGGTGTAAATAGTGAAAAATCTAGCCAGCATTGAGAAGATGATTAGGAATATGTTATCATTATAGAATGATGAAGAAAATTTAATGGATATTTATTTGGGACATTTATGTCCTATTAATTATTGGTATAAATATTTACATTTACGTCTAATGGTGAAAGTGATGAAGCCAAAATGACTTGTTTGACCCAGTGAGGTCAACAAATTGGTCTCTAAAACTAATAGTTTCCACAAGAACACACACACACACACACACACACACATGTGTGTGTGTGTGTGTGTGTATGTATACATATATATATAATATATATACATATATGTATGTATATATATATATATATATATATATATATATATATATATATATATACATACATGCATACATATATATATATATATAGAAATATATATAGAAACATATATATACATACACACACACACACACACATATATATATGTCTATATATGTGTGTGTGTGTGTGTGTGTGTGTGTGTGTGTGTGTGTGTGTGTATATATATATATATATATATATAT
>JARHVA010005268.1:602500-620000 GCA_037957365.1 Torreya grandis | reverse complement strand
CACACACATTTGTTTGAATGGTTCATGACTTATTTAGTTTAATTTATAATAAAGGTTTTAAAGATTGATTAACCCTTATTATCATTAATTTTTATTCCAACATTTGGTATCATATCAGGTACTTAAAATTAGTCTTAACATCTTAAAAGAGGTACTAGAAGTGAGGATTGTTAGTCAATAAGCTCAAGGTGGTTTCTATATAAGTAAGGATCTATTATTTGATAAGACTAATTATGATTTTTGGAGCATAATAATGAGGAAATATATAATGCCAATGTGTCATTACATATGAGAATCATTTATGGATAGATACACTCCACCTCCTACACCACCAACTGATGCAACAATCAAGCAGGAAAGTGAGAGAAATTCTAAGGCAATAAATGCCATTCTATGTGTCATATCATAGTTAGAGTTTGTGAAGGTGATGCACTGTGATTCAACCAAGGTAATATGGAAAATTTAAAGACTATCTATGAAAGAGACACAGAGTTCAATATGGAAATATTGTAGACTCACAGAAGGTAGTTTGAAAGTCTGAGTATGAAGGAAGATGAGAGAATTGCATCCTACATGTTAAGTGTTGATGAAGTTTTCAATGTAATCAAAGAATTAGGATAATAAGTGTAATAATTTATAGTTTTTAAAAAGTTTTTGAGATCACTAACTCCTAATTTTAATTCTAAGTCATTTTTATTAAAAGAGATGCAAGCTTTGGACAAGCTAGATATGAATGGGCTTTGTGGCATCTTGACTGCTTATGAAATGAGAACAAATGAAGGAAGACCTTCTAAGAAGGAAACATCTATCAAATCTAATAAAATTTCAAATGAAAAAAAATTCAAGAATGGGGTATGTTTAGATATTGATTACGATGAACTACTAGACATGATTTTGAATAAATTAAGGTTTTGATGAGGTAAATCTAAGGGCAAGTTGCCTTTTAAAAAATTTAACTATTTTTAGATTGCTAACTTTACATCTAAATGTCCTAACAAGGAGAAGATTAATCATGTTGAAGAACATAATAAACATCATGATGACAATAAGGCTTTTAGTCTTGATAAAAGTAACAAATATTTTATGAAATATGAAAGAAAAAATGGTCATTCAATAAAAAAATAAGTTTTTATACCAAAGAAGATAATAACTTATATGATGTAAGTTACACAAGTACATATAATAGTGATAATGAAATTAATGAGTATGTCAACAATGATGGTTTTTCAAAAGGGAAAGGCCTTATGGATGATGAAAAATCAAATGAAGAAGAGGCTAAAGTAAAACTTGAGGTAGAATTGGTAAGTGCTTTAGAGGAGTTGAACTTCAAAACAAAGAAGAATCATAAATTGAAGTAATTATTTAAGTACTATTAAGAGAAAATTGGTTTTTTAAAGGACAAACTAAGTAACACATCCAAGGATTATGATGAGATCATAAATCAAATTGAAGCATAGATGGATATAGTCACTTCTAGCTTAAAATCTAAAGAGAAAGAGTGTACAAAGAATGGAACTAAAATAGAATCCTTGAAAGCTAAATTGGATAAATATTATAAAGAGTTGAAGACTTTTATGTATTTTCAAAAGTGTACTAATGCTCTAGATAATATCTTGAGTAGTCATAAGTCATCAAGTGATTAGATATGTATTAATTTCAAAGAAGACCAAAAGGAGGTAGCTCAAGTCAAGGACAAGGCTAATGACGACAAGAATGTAAACATAAAGAGACTAGTTATACAACCTACTAATATGATGTATGCTTATTCATTCAATGGTTACTACTTTTCATGTAATGATTTTGGTCATAGAGCGAGAGAGTATAGAAGAACCTAAAAAAATTAATATGGATGGAAATATGAAAGGAATCATCAGTTAAAAAGTATGAATGAGGTTGTTTTATATAGTTTTCATAATGTGCAACACATTTCTACTAATAGACGTAGAGGTCCATCAAGTCAAAAATAAGAGGTTTGAAGACCTTAGAGTGTAGGAGAGAAGGAAAATGAATATGTGGAAACCAGAGATAGTAAAGGTGAGTCATGATCAGAGCTATGGTAGAACATTCTTAAATTATGAAATCAAGTCAAGAATGTTCATTATTATCTAATATTATTGACCACATAGATGATAAAGATGTCAAGATAAAGAGACTAATGAAGCTTAAAAATATCTTGAAGGATACATAGTCTTGTGAGAGCATACAGATATGGGAGTCTCTTAAGTTTGTGTTGTTTTAGTGGCCTATGGAAAGGGTTGACTCCATTAAGATTTATGAAGACACTCTTAAGTTATAAGAAGCATGATAGAGGATTGGTTTGAGGGGGACATATTCAATTTATTCATATGCACCAAGTGTAATTATTGAACAGCATAGAAGAGATAAGGTGAGAGTTACTATTTCTTCTATTAATATAAAGAGCTTGGTAGCTCTATATTATTTTGAAAATTTATAGGATTAGTTTCTAAATAGGGATAATGAGTGGTTCTAGAATTTCAAATGTGTATGAAACTTTTCCATTAATGAAAAAGTGAGTGAATGTTTAATAAGGTAGATTGACCAGATTGGGGGAGATGAGAATGATCAAGTTATAGTATGTTTTCCATCAATGAAAAAGTAGGATTTTGTTTAGAAGTGTTTTCATTGATGTCAATGTTGATGTTATTAATTTCAAGGTGTAACTAGTGAATATGCATGGTGGTTTTTATTTAAGGCTTTAAATTCTATACTTGATGTTACAAGGAATACATGTTATAAGAGAGAATTTAAAGGCAAACTATAATTTTAAATAAACTAATGTCTTCTTTGTTGGTTGATGTCAAGGTTCAGGTCAACTTGAAGTTGTCAGTATTGTTAGAAAGAGGTATAATGGTCAAGTGAGAATTAAATCATGGTTATGAGGATCTAGGTCTATACATGAGGTCATGACAGAATGATGATTATAAAAATATTTTTTCAGTGGTGTGAGAGTGTTTTGTTAATAGTGTTCTTGTTTGATAGCATTGAGGTAAACATGTTTAAGTACTGGTTTTTTAGTACAAGTTACTTAAGAAGCTGAGTCATGGCACTAGACATGACATGTAAATTCCTTATGAAAAGTTATGAGTATGGTCAATTCTTAATATGGATTCATAGAGGCATGATAATTTTTATAAGGTTTCTTGAGCATGTGTGGAAGGCTTTGGAGAATTCATGAGAGTCTCAAGGTGAGTTTACAAGGGTATGACCTTCGAACCATGTCTACACATATACCACTTCTACACCCAACCTGGCCTAATGAATTATCATGATATATTGTCAAGGCATATGAAATAGGTTTAACATTATTTAAGCATGATAAATATTTCTTGATTATGTTAATGTGGTAGAGAGTTCATGGAAAGAGGCATGAAGGTAACTTTTAATGCCTAATGTGGGTTGTAGGTCAAGGTCTAAGAGAACAAAGAAAAAGAGTGTGGCCTAATGAGGGGTCATGATCAAATTTCAATTCTTTTTATCTCATGTAATCATTTTTAGTTGTGACGTATGTTTTTCCAATTGTGTTCCTATAGTTTGAGGTCATAATATGAAGGATAAGGTAATAAAAGTTGTTTGGAGATATCTAAAGTGATATGAAGGAAGGGTTGTTAAACAGACATGGATTTTATTTAAATGGTAACATAAAATATTCATGTTATATGGGGTAGGAACCTATATCAAAATTCCATGCATTCATTTTTGGAATGAGGGGTTATGCTTTATGAATGATTGTTAAGAATGAAAATAGGTTTAGACTCTCTTAGAACCCCAACAAGCAACTAATGTTGAATATGTTTATAAAAACTGCGCATAATGGATTGGTATGTTTAATAAATATATATTATCTTGCATTGGATTATGTCAAGTACTTCTAGAAGCTATTGGTTAGAGAGAGGAGAAAGAAAATGTTGAGTTACAAGCTTATTCTTCAAGAAGTTGTTATAAATGTCATAAGTTGTATTAGACATGGTAATACAATTGATGGAGGATGAAGTTAGATTCTAATTTTTTATTTACATGAAGGTTTATAGTTTTTTTTTCCTCAAGTGTTCTAAATGAGTCATCCAAGTTAGCTAATCACTAATAGGCCTAATGGTGTAAACAATGAAAAATCCAAGAGCAGTGAGGAAATGATTAGGAATATGTTATCATGATATAATGATGAAAAAAATTGAATGGATATGAATTTTTTTAATTTTAATTTCCTATTTATTCTTGGTATAAATATTTAAAGTTAGGTACAGTGGTGAAAATTATGAAACTAAAATGACTTATCTAACTCAATGAGGTTTGTGTATAGTGAGATCAAGAAATTATTTTGTAAAACCAATAGTTGCCATTAAACCATATTATATTTATGTTTTAATATGGTATGTACATGTAAAATCATAATATAATTTCATAAAAATTCTTTGAAAGTGGTCATATAGGTGTTGAAGGTCAATTTCACCATGACTGTGCTTTAAGGTAAACTGGCAATTTTGGGTAAGCAAGTTATAGTGATGACTTTGAGGCTCTATGACATGGTTTGAAGTATATAATGCATATTTCATTGATTTTTGGGACCTAAAATCCTATTAATGTTTGTATAAATCTTGGAATTCAATGTATTAGGTTTAAAATTTGAATTCAAAATGGCTTGTTTGGTTCATGCGAGACCGTGTGAGATAAGGTCAGAAGAATGGTGTTTAGGACCAATGTTTTATATTAGAGATTATGGATTTTGTAGTTAAGGATATTATGAATATATTTTATAAGATTTTATAAATATTTATAATCATTTAAAGTGTCCTTTCAAGTGTTGTATGTCAAGAAATTTCATGATGTGATTTTGATAGTCTTGGTGGCTCTAAGTAAGCATATATAAGAAACAAGTTTAAGAATTTTTTCCCTATCTTGAAGTGTTTCAAGAATATGGTGATTAATATAAGGTCATATATGCTCTATATATTATATTTTTTCATCAATTTGGAGTGGCTTGTGTTAGTTTGAGCTTCAATATCTAAAACAATATATTTGGTGTCTGTAGGCCTAATAGGACTGAGTACTAATGAGGGGTTTCAAGTAGTGATTTGTTGTAAATTGTCTTGTTGAGACTAGAATACATTATTTAGGGTATATTTCATTATTAAATTATATGTTTATATGATGTGTGTAGTTTTAAAGTGTTTCAGGGAAGTCAAAGTGTAACTTGTAGTAAAGTAGACCTAATGAAATTAGGTCTCCATGAGACCTAAAATTGAAATAAGGTTTAATAAAGTTATGATAGACCAAAAGGGACTCAACATTAATTTTAGTAATTTTTATTATGTTTCTTAATACCTATTAATATTTGAGCTAAGACGTTAAGGGTGAGTAGACAACTAAGTGGCATATGCTCAAGGAATGGTATATATACAAGGTAATTTTTTGCCTATTTGTGTAAGAAGAGATTATATAAATGAAATTGAAAATTATTGAGAATAAGGATATATTTTATACCATCATATTAATTTATATTATTTTTAAATAATTTCTAATAGTGTGTCTTCATATGAATATCAAGTTCATATGACCTAATAAGACTTGAAGAGACCTAATTGAGCAAAGAGGCTTAGAAGGTAGTTTTAGAAGGATAAGAGTGTGAAGAGTTGAAGAGGTGGTCATTATATGTTGGTTCAGAAATAATTTTATTTCAGGGTGATCAAATTAATTATATGTATGAGTTGGTGCTCAGTAATCTATATGGGTTGGTGCCTCCTCGTAGTTGGGTGCTTGGCTAGATGGGGTTGGTACTCCATGTGGAGTTGGTGTTTCACTAAATTTGGTTTTTGTCTTATAATATTGTAGTCTATTTATAGATATTAGTGGGATTTATTCCCTCTGATGGTTTCCCACATATTTTATGTTTTTTTATGTTTCATGCTTATGTGGATAGGGGTTTATGCTTTCTACATCTATACACTTTTTTGAATGGTTCATGATTTCTTAAGTGTAATCAATAAGAAGAAATTTGAAGACTGATTCACCCCTCTTGTGAATGAGTTTTAGTCAAATATCTTAGGCTAAAATAATTATTGAATATATTTTATTTTGAGTATAATTATTGCATAGGCTCAACAAATCCCCTCAAAATAGGGTGAATTTATATAGGTTTATCATAGAGATTAACTCAAAATATAATTTTTAGCATGTAATCACATAATACAGAATTCAATATCAAGAAAGAATTGTGTAAAATTGTTAAACATGGATCATTTAGATATTGGCATAGAAAAAATACACAAGAATACTAACATGGCCTAATGGTCTCTATCATGGTGTACAACTATCCAATAGATACAAAATTAAGAATATACATATTGGCCATAAAGTTATAGTTTCTACAATTTAGTGTTACATAATATTAGTCACAAATTATTAGTTATGATAATTTTATTATTTGAATTTCCATAGAATAATACCAACTTTTTTATATTAGGGGCATCATACATGAAAAGATTGATTCTGTTTCAACATATAATTTGCTTAGATACAAATTACTATAACTCAGTCTAAAATCAATATGTATAGATATTCAAATTGGGGCATCTACATGACTCATAATTTCAAAATGATAAATTTTGACACTAGTACCCTTAGGTGGAATGGAAAATCCATGCCATTCTAAATTTTGTATACTTTAGAAACCATAAACACTTATTTTGTACTAGATAGGTGCCTTTCTATGTCTATAGCTTTTGTCATTACTGAGTAGTCTTTGAACTACATACCTGAGTGCCCGAGATGCTCCTTTGTAACTTTTTGTTTTAGTTTTTCTAATTGGCCTCAAATTTATTTGATACAATTTTAGTTACATCACACAAATTTAATTATATTGTGTAGTTTCAGTAGTAGATGAATCTATTACACAAAGGTAGACAATAATGGAGTCATAGCCTACTTGTGTTCTTGAGCCACTTCTACAAGAGGTTTAAACAAGCCATCAATCCAATCCATGTTATTCACATTTAATGATACATCGATTAGGAGTTGGCAATGTTGGAGTTAAAACAAAATATAGTTCTTGAATAACCCACACATGAGGATTGAGAAAAGAATCAGAGAGTTGATGTTATTCATTATTTGATCAACAAATACATGCAAAAGATGTCACCATGTTCTTACATTTTTTTTTTATACAATGAGGTATAACTATTCTTTTCCTCTCTCTTACCTCTTTACTAAAATTTGTCTAGTATTTTAATATCTAATAAATAAGGACTAATTTATTCATGTTTCATTTGTAGGACACATAATGGAGCATGCTTCATATACTCAAACCCGAATTCAAACATTTTAAATCATAGGTAGCTCTAGGTACACTTATTTTTACTTTAGAATAATCACTTCAATTTTTTGCATTTAAAAAATTAAGGGGGTTAAATATAGTCACATAAAATATCACTTGAGTGCAATGAATGTTAATTAGGAGCACCCTAGCCCTAGGTTATGCCTAGACCTATTAAAGGGCATGATTTTATCCTTATTTAAATTTCATGTGTGTCTAACCTATCCATAAATATTCCAAAAAAAATCCAAAACCTTACCTTGTGCATTTAGGTTATGCCATCTCAATAGTAGCATTCACCTTTGGACATTAACACACTATACTAGTGACCAAGGGACCCTGCGAGTGTCCATTACCTTATTTTAACCCAAACTAACATATTTATAGTTATTAAGGCATCATAGGGATAGATTAGACTCAAATTACATCCTAACAAGCACAAGGTTAGTAAATATACTCCAATTCTTTTCATTTACCCAATAGATGGGAATCAAATGTAAATAATCATGAATAAACTCAAAAATAGTTGTGAAAATCAAGGTAAATTATCCCTATTCTACTCTAATTATACATTTCCAAGCCTGAATTACTCATATTTATAGTATAAAGTACATTTAAAACACTCAAGTCATCACTCATACTAACATTCCATTTCACTTTCACTAAGCACTTAGGTGGGAAAACTACATTGTAATTTATCCCCCATAGAGTTATTGGTATGTATGAAACTGTCAACATAGTTGGGTGTTGAGGTAATGTCTATAATACCAAACTCACATTACATTTTTGCTATCTGTGTTCTTCAAATACCTTAAAAATGGAGGTCTAGGGTTTACTCCCAAATTAGTTAAAAATAAGTCATAGATAGTGTATCATGGTTTGTTTACAGATACATAAGCATCTTAAAATCATACGAGGCTATTCCTAGATGATCACATAATTCTAAACATGATTCCACTAGTATGATAGGGAGGACACCATCACAGTGCACTCCTATTAGTGGGAGACTATCCAGAAGGATTTTTGAGACATGTTTCCCATTTTTGACACTTTAATAATCTTCTACACTAATTCCTAGACTTTAATTCATTTACCTTAGTTCATTTCTATCTATGTACATACTTCTGTGACTCAATAATATTATTAGAATAATAATATTAGGTTAATTATTGTATAAATAAATGGTCTTATTTATTACATATTTATTCCCTCATATTCATATTCCAACACTTTAAAAAACTAGGGTTTAGATTCCATAAATCCCTTAAAAGTTAAATCACAATTTAATTTTCTACATTCAAATCCTTCATGTGATGTTTTTTAATATTAACACTTGAGTTTTGTGTATCTTGTAAAAATCTATTTTTTGTTCCGTTTAAGTTCCTATGATGAAGCCACACAAATGTGCACCATGTGGAAGAATAAGTTGATTGAATTCATACTCCTCCTCGAAAACCTAATGTCATCTATCGATCTATTACAAAATTGAAGTTTCAATATAATAGTTAAATGCATATCATCATGATTAAAATAAATAAATAAATAAAAAACAATATAGTTAATAATGGATTGACATGTCTCATATGTAACATAATTATCATTTGTAATTTTATAAGGATGTTGTGAATTAAATATCATGTACAACACCACACATGAAATATGTTTATGAGGATTCAAAGTATTAACAACACATGATATGGAAATAAAATAATAATGTTTGTGGTAAAATTCATTTGCCTTGGTAATGTTTGTGTATCATGTAATAATATTGGTGATAACAACAAATATATTTTATATTCAATACAATTAAAGGTGAAATTAATCCTAATTAAGATAAATAGAATTCAATAATGTAGGGTACCATAAATGCACTTTTAAATGTAGACTGAAGATAAATTACTAAAATAGACAAAGTGAAATGATTAAATAAAAGTTTATTGTATACAATTTTAGGATGAAATTAGCTTCTTGATCCATCTGACTGACTATGATGACTAAAAAAATGTGAAAATATGAAAACAAGATTAAATCGTAAATCTTCCTAGAATCTAGATATAAGCTCATACAAGGATATATTATCATAGGATAGAGAAAGGATCATTGGTTTATTTTGTCCTTGTTTAAATATTTTGTATTTTTTGTTGATAATATGAATTTTGGGAACAATCACACATGATAATAAATAATAGGCATGTTTAAATAGATTATTTCTTTGAAGATTCATGGAACATTAATGGATAACTTAATTAATTTGATAATCCTAGTAGGGCATGCAATGATTCATTAACCTACAAGTATCTAATGGAGTATAGGTGGGTTGAGCTTACTCTACTCAACCATAATATACAATACTCCAATGAGGGAAATATATCCTAATGTTGTTCTCAATACTATGTCTTTCATGAAGCTGTGCTCTTTTGACCATATAAATACATTTATAATTTGATTGAATACTTGATCATATGGGACTAAGACTATATAAAACTAGTTTGAGACTTGGTTGAGGATTTCTTAAATTACATAGAACTTGAATTGCGAAGGATATAAAACTTTTACTCAATATGAACTTTTTAAGATAAGTGTCTAAATTTAAATTTTACAAGATATGCAATAATTGACTTGAATATGCCATTATATCAATTCAAAAGAGATGACAACATGCTAGGAATCCTAAGAACATGGAGGGTGACCAAAGGGAGGGTTAAATTTTAAAATATGAATTTTGGTAGGAAGAAGATAGGGATACTAGATAGGGACAATAATGTGCACCACTATTTTACCTTTTTGATGATATTTTATCTTAAGGAAACATGTTAGATTTTAGGTTGAGACTAAGGCATATATATGCATAGTACTATTTTTTAGAAATAATAACATTTCTATATTCTATGGATGCGTATTTTAAGATAAATTAGGTCATATCTTATGTTTAACATAGGTTGAGATATATATATATATATATATATATATATATATATATATATATATATATATATATATATAAATATATATAAAGTGCATAACATAAATAAAGATAAAAATGGGTAAAATAGACATGATCAACTATTCACAACCAAATTTAAGTTACTACAGTTCCCCCCCTTTAGTTTTAAAACTAAACCTCTAGACTCAAGGAAATTTATTCCTTCATGTGTAAAAGGTAATTTTTTCTTGAGCATAATACTTCAATCATGGAAGGAAAGATATACTTTAGAAAAACTTGCAAAAAACATGTAGTTATTTTTTCCCTTTAAAAGATTTAATTTAAAAACATGAATTTGAATGTTTTTAAAATTTGTTTGAACTTCAACCATTTAATTTTTTTTAATATATTTTTTCTTATACTCTATATTATATACCACTTGATGAAATAACATAAGTTAATTTACTTTGCAATTTTACACACAATTTACTCTTTTAACATCTACTCTTTCTAACTACTCATATTTATTAAAATGTTACAATATAAATAATGAGCTAAGACAACACAATTAAATGGTCATTCCTATGTGAGAAATTATGTTTCTTTAATTATTTCATACTTTGTCTCCATAAATACTTCTTTCTTACCACATTATCTAGTAGGTAGAATCCTTTATTCTATTGACCTTGCAAAGTGTTATGTTATGATGGTAATTAAATTAAATATGCAATGTATGTAGTTTTATTCTTGATGTAATAGAGAATATTGATAAAAATTTCTTAGATTTAATACATTTATCTCATCCTCAACACAATGACAAGTGTTAACCAATACCAAAAGTTTCCTAATTAATCATTTGCATAGAAAATCAACCACAATAGGTAATAGAAAATAATGTAGGGTTTGTCCACATAGGACTAAGCTTGGGAGACTAAAACACAAGTGCTCCCAAATGATTAGATGAGTACCTACATATAGGATACTGGCATGACATGCAGATACTAACACCCTAGATCTACTATGTAAGGTAGGGTACTATTATCTGATAGGGTTTTTGACACTTGAATCCTATTTGTGACTCTTTGACTAGATCTAATACCAATTATCAACTACCAAGTCCTTAATCTCAGTTAGTTTCAACCTAAGTATTTATTTATGTCATTCATTTTTATTATTAGAAATATTAGTTGATCCTCAGTTCTTTCACAAATAAGTGGTTGTATATATTTTGTGACCCAACTTAGTTTTTAAACTACCCAAACCCTAGCCATATATGATATTATGGATTGTACCCTTCTTTCTCCTATTTCCCTTGGCTCTGTTAGGCTTTTCAAATTTTATATATTGTATTTTAGCAACACTATTCTATTTTATTTTTTATATGTCATCTAAAATTTTTATATTTCTTCCATTAAGAAGTGTTAGGATCACTATAAATCTTATTGGGCATACTCAAATTCTTTCCATTTAATATTATACCATGAACAAAGGATAGGTTATAACCTAAATAATTGATCTTACAAACCCTGATTATGTGGGCATCAATGATAATGCATCTGAAAATGAATAATATATTCAAAATCAATATGACACACAAGATGGGAATATGGATACCCTCATTCCACATAATAATTAAAATCTGATGCTCAATAAGGATGAGATTTTATAGATTTTCAAAGATAGAGTTCAGGAACATCTCCATGATAATGCATGTATTCTATAAGCTGTAATGAAAATAAAGACAAAATTAAATAATGGTTAGTCTTTTAATCCCATAGATAACAATATCATTTCACCTACTTTAAGGGAAACTCATCATATATAATAACCTATTAAAACTAAAAAAATATTTCAAAATTTGGAAAACCTCTTATGGCTAGTTCCTCCTCTCTATATGTACAATTCCTCATGCATGAAATAATATGATCTACATGACAAGGTGTTACATATTCAATAGAGTGCTACTATGCCATCCCATGCCTTGCATTCTCATTTTCTCTTACATACACCTTTGACACAACACATAATAATAACCCCTTTATCATCTAGATTTTTATCACCTAGGCTTACATTATATTATCGTAGTGGCCACCTAGAGCACCATCTATGATCTTCTCACATGGCACATTTGGACTATGTGTCCAATTATTGAATCTTTAATAAGTTTTTCCCAAATAGTCCAAAGGACTATGCCTTACATTGGTTCTATTATCTTTTAAATCTATCAATCACAACATTCTATCCATTGGTAGATATTTTTTTGTCACACTTTTCAATCAACGTCAATGATTAAAAGTTTCATTTGTTTAAGTGGCTCAACATAAGCAAAATTACAATAAGCCTATAGGAGAATATGTCTTGTGATATAAAATGACATTGGAAAATATGACTATCCCCATTTTAGATAGACATATACAAGGCATATTCAAACAAAGTCTACTACCAACATTGCATGAGGTTATATTATTCAGGAAGTTTCCAACATTCGTAGATGTATGCCACATAATGAAAGAAATTAAATTAAAGTTTCTCTCTATGGGAAATCTAAAGTACATAATTGGATCACATTTAACTAATAAGAGATTGAATAAGCCTCTATACAAGGTGAAACATAATGAAATCAATAATTATCAAAAGGCCATAGTTAATGTAGCTTTAGATCCACCTCCTCATTTATTTTATCAACTCTTCCATGTAGATTTTTCATAATTTTTTCTGAATCACAGACACATGTTTTACAACCTATCTTAAAATACAATCTGGAATCTCTCCCTGCCATTAGAGAGGTTGACATACCTATTCCTCTTGCAAATACCTATAATTCCAATGAATATTATGACTATCGTAGGGTACCAATACATATAATAAATTTATGCATTATTTTGAGACATAATATTCAATAATTGATAAAGAAAATTATCATTGATGTGGGCACACCTAAAAAGGCACCTAAAGATCAACCAATAGAAGTTAAACCATATAAAATATTATCATTTCTTTTTCCAAAACGTATATCCAATTTGGTAATATGCACTTTAGGTGCTCATTATACATATCAAACACATCCACCACTAGCATCCTATCATACTACTATATAGGACACACACCCCTTACATAATATCATTTATGTGTAGCATACTAGTGTCCCCACCAAACCTCTCATGACTTTCTTAGACCTGGAGATTGTCGATGATATTTCAAATTTATATGCACTTTTTATACAATACAATATTGACCATCATCATGTTCAGAGTTTCATGATTGCAATAGATCAAGTGTCAACATTTGTACCATTACACTTCTAAAACATTTTGATTATTTAGAGTAGGAAATTTATGTGATCAATATATTTATTCATCATTTTAGTTTCTATGATTAGAACCCCATTAGGGAGATTTTACTCTTGTACAACTTGTGTGTGAACATGTGGCCACTAGGTTCTTAGCTGTACATAGTGCATGCATATTTGACTTGTTATTGAGTAGGGAATGTATACAACAAATTCAAGCCATTCCATATAATGTACATGGATGGCTCAAGTATATAAATGATAATAAGGTGGTTATAATTGATGGCCTTATATATGAGTATCATTTTCCTATGCAACAAGAAATTACATCAAAACCATGACGTATAATTTAAATTAAAAATTTGTTTAGTACACCACACATTTTAGTTGAGTCATCAGTGTAGGTGAGGTATAATTTTAAACTATTACATGTATCCATACTCACCCATAAATACCCTCATTATATAAACCCTTCAATTAGAGATATGTGATATATTATAGAGAGCTTCTCTCTACCCCTTGTATTTTGATATTAGTGTTATTTAGTTCCCAAGGTTATCAAGACATCACATCCATGTTAGATAAAATATCCTATATAAAATTATTCCCTAAGAAATCTACAATTCACATGAAAATTCAGATAGATTCATAGATACAAAGTATAATCTAGTTCATCTTCACAAATTGAGAGCATAGTTCATAGACCAGTTTAGTTAGCTTCTTAGATTCCTAGACCTACTCTATAAGAATTATCAACTACATATCACTCAATAAAAATGGTATCTAGATTACCAATGCCTTTTCACATAGTATTCATGATAATTATTCATTTTTTATATATGACTCCTTGATAGTGAGTCTCTGGTGAAACTCATTGGTTAACATGTTCTTCTGTAATTGTAAATAGTTTCATTCACTCTTGCTCTTGTATATAGTTTTAGTTTCATGTTGCTTGTACATATCTTATATACATAAAATAAAAAAATAATATAATATGTCAAAAACACAAAAAAAATAAAATATTTGGTCAAAAATACAAATTACAAATCATATAAATTAATAAATTTATATTTAGTATACTTTCTAGGTACTATATATGCTATCTATCATAGTATAGTCTATTTTATCATACGTACATGCTTCGATTTTTATCTTCTAGTGTTGATAAATTCTTATGCCACTCATGTTCTCCACATAAAATAAGAGTTTTTATTATCCACCCTTTAGGTGAACATACACAAGTTCTCCATTTGACACATTCACCCATGTGTGGGCATCCTATTTATATTTACAATTTATTAGTTACATCTATCTATAGTTTATATAGTAGATTTATCATTTTTAATAAATTTATATCAATCCTCATAAACCACAATTTTTTTGCCAACTAATAATTTTATAGACTCATCTTATGTACATCTTTTGTCTTATAATTTTTTTACAACATTTTTATGCATACTTTTATTTTTACCTTTAGTAGTTTAGACTTGACTATATCTCTATGCTTTTATATCTATTTGAGGGAATTTTAATATGCCATTATTCTATGGACATACACCACTTCTTTCATTTTAGGTATGTTTTTGACATATGGCCATGTCTTTGTTTGTGTATTCCTGATTTTATATGTAGATATTTGAATATGTCCTTCCATGTGGCTCTAAGCTAACCTTGCTTTATCTATGCATATATGGATATTTAAACATGTCATTTTATGTCTTTACATTCTCAAATTTAGAAACGTGTGTTGATGTCCCTTTTATCGTGTCCCCTTGGCCTACTTTGTGTGCCTAATGTTTGTTGTATATATGTTTTATTGTATGCATCATGACCATGTCACATGTCTCTTGCTTGTTGTACACTCTAGTTTTATATGTTATGAGGGACCTAAAGCATCTCCATTTCCTCCTTGGGTGTCATGATGGACATCATACGCTATCCCCCTAGGTAGTTACTCTATTAATTATTTAGATTTGTTATCCATACACATGCTTACATTGTTCTATTAATCTTGATAGCCTTCTGAATGCTAGATATAATGTACACCATACTTTACGAACTTATGATCATATTATTTTATATTATAATCCCATGTATACACATTATATTGGGTAATTAAATAGATATAAAATATTCCAAAGATAACACATACCATGTAGAGCTTTTTGTTTTGAGGATAATTCTTGTACATGTTTAATAACAACACATAAATGGAAAAATTTATAGAGGTTTGTGATAGAGATCATTAAATCTAAATTAACATATATTATAGCGTCCATCATTCATGCATATAATATAGAGCTTATTTGAAATAGAACACAGCGGGGAATAGTTAGATAGAGATGAGAGTTAGTTTTAAAGAAAAACAACAATGTTGGACACTAATGCCAAAGTGGACACTTGTTTCACAATGTTATTATCCAAGTTATGGTGCTACTTTCCATTACCCTAGAAATAAAGTTAAATAATTCCAAAAACTGTAGAGTAGTTATAGTCCAAGTTTTCACATATTTAAATATAAATTATTAGTTTTTACCTAGAGTTTCTCAGTTTTCTAGAAAATCATATCGGTGTGCTTAGATTGGGGGCATCATGTGTGGAATGATCATTAATGTTTTAGGTCTATATACTTAGATATAAATTATTACAACTCAATCTATAATCCATATGCTCATATACATGATTTGGTGACATATGCATGATGAATTACTTTCATATGCTCACTTTTGCACTAATTTATTAGATGGAATGGAAATCTCCATGTCATTTCTATGTTGTGTAAACCAGACACCATGTTCCATGTTATTCACCATATTGATGCCTTACTTGATTTGTATTCATACCATGATTTATTATACTCGACACCTTTAACAACCTATGTCTTTAAGTCTATTAACACTTAAATGTTAAATCACTCTAATACCATTTTTAATGATATTTATTTACAATAATGGAATAAAACACTAAAATATAATTCAATTCTTTGGATAAACCTCAAAGAATAACATTAATTAAAGAAATGAATTTAATAATGAAAGTTGTGATGATTATGAAGAGTTATGCTTGACCATATAGATACCCATAATAAGGAGTGGTCAAAACACTTTTCATTTTGATTATATTAGCCGAAAAAAAATATTCAAAAATAATAATTGAAAGATAAAGTTTATGATCTCAATTTCATTAAGTTATTACTCATTATAAGGTATAATTTTAGTTGTGTAACACATGCAAAAGTAGAGCACCCAATTTGAGAATTTAAACAACTAAATCATGGAGATCATATTCTCTTTTTTTAATATGAGAACATTTTTTTTAACTTATATCACATGTTATTTTAAAATACTTCTATTTTAATTAATAAAATCATGGTTTATGCTAGTATTGATTTGTTTTTCCCATTCAATTAAAATATTTCATCTTTTTTATAAACTTATTCCCTATATAAAGTTTTTAACTTTTTACATTTCTTAACTCATTTTTATCCACCCTTTAAGATAGCAAGGTGATTTGAATATGGAGAGATTTAAAATATTCATCCTAATATGATAACACTCTATTCAACATATTTTAATCTCTCATGATTTTAAATATTCCATCATAATGGATATTTGTGTGATTTTACAATTATATTTTCTAATTCCCTTAAAAATTTGATCAAACATTACACATTAAAAGATCCAAAAAATAGTTTAACAAATGTTATCATTACTCATATTTTTAATATCTCGTACATTATCTAAAATCCATCACCATCTCCTCTATATAATTTCCTCCTTTCCAACATCTTCCATCTGGATAGGATATCTATGCTTTAAATAAACATACTTTATTATATTATACATAGTTAACCATTAAAACTTTAAATAAAATCAATTCTCTTACTTGTATAAATCCATATATGTTATCCTATAAATATATAAAAATAATGTTAGGGAATATGTTTAGTGTTTTACTTATT
>JARHVA010005268.1:577500-597500 GCA_037957365.1 Torreya grandis | reverse complement strand
ATTGATTCCAAAAGTTCTTCATCTAAATATGATCACAAATGCTTTGTCTCTAGAGGAACATGAGGTTCGTTTATTTGTTTATTTGTCAAACTAAGGTTTTGATATTCATTTATTTGTTAAACTATTACCAGTTAAGGATTAATAAATGTTTGAACCTTATTTTTTATAGGTGAATTTTTATGCCTCATGAAAACAATCTACCTTAAAAGGATAACATGGATTTGAAGGATCTATAGATTCTGAGTCTACAAAATTATTATTGAAATTCATGTCATATTTTGAAACATTCAATAGTTTCTTCCTCATCGTCTCCATGTGCAGCTTTACTATTCGAAACTTTCAAATGATACTTTAACTTTCAAGTGAATTATTTTATTTATTTATTTATTTATTATTGTAATTGACTCAGTATTAGTTGAAATTATCATAGAACAACAAAAACCTCAGAAAACCCCAACATCTATTGTGCCTTCTAGAACATCTGTGCAAGGTATTTTACATTCCATAGTTTGGTTTTTATTTTTTGGTTTTTGATTATAGTTTTTATGACTAAAATTTTACGTAATGTATTATCTCAAAATGCCTCTATCACTTGAAATATGTTGAATGTATTGGTGGAGATACTATCTCCAAATCCAAGTACTAAACCATTAATTTCAAATTAGCTTATATATATATATATATATATATATTTAAATACCATTTTTATAAACTAATTTACATTTTGTAGGCCATCCTTAGTTTATGAGGAAAATTATGATGTCACCTCTACCCTTGAACTCAGTTCACTTAAGGGGGAATACTCTTCAATTACCATAAGTGCCACTAGCTATCATAGGAACATTGTAGTTATCATGTTCTAAAATCCCCAAGTTATCTATTAGAGGTACATTGATTGGGCAAGGATTGATTTGTATGAACAAAATTGTTCTTCATGAGGAATATCTAGGGATTGAAAGTGGTGAAATTGTGTGAGTTGCTTTCAATCCAAATGATATTATCTAAGGAGCATATGTTCATGTGATTTCTTAGGAAGAACATTAGACCTCTTCATCCCCCACCCTACTAGAGAATGTTGTCCTATCTGATAATGCAATTACATCTTTTATATTAAATAATTTGGTCTCAAAAACTATTACTTCAAATATTAATGAGGGAGTTTTATCTGAATTTAAAAAATGTATATATTTATTAGTTTTTGGTTTGGACATTTGTAAAATAAATAAATGCCCATTATGAAAACCATTCCCAATGAAAAAAATATTTTTAATAATGTAACATGAACCCAAAAATATTGATGCTTTATTTTCCCAAGCTAAATCTATGTCAATTACTATTTCTAATAGTTACAATGATAATGTGTTGACTATTATGCTTAATAGGATGGAGAATTTGAATACAAAAGCCTAAGAATATTTTAATAACTAATCGAAAGATGCCAACCTTACTATGATTACAAACGTCAAGAAGGAAAAATCTTTGGTGATGTAGATTCATTTTAATAGAATTTTATGTCATACTTTTTATTCAAATTTAATAAAATTTAATTTTAAATTTTAGGTAAAATATGATAATTTAAAGAAATAAGGAAAGTTCCTTAATTTGCATTTGAAAAATGCACAGAAAAGTTTATATTTTTCCATTCAATTCAAGTAGAAGCTTGTTATGTTGAATAAATAGAACCACACACTGAAAAATCATTAATGATCAAGGATGGGATCTCAATGCCTTATTTAAGAAAAAGATAGAAGTCGATCAACATCTACTTTTTATATGAGATGTTGGAAAAGAAGAAAGGGAAAATCTTTCTCGTATTAATTTTTTGGCTAAGGATCTCGAAAGGGAAGGGATAATGAAGGATGGTAGTGGCACAAAGGATGTTGTGGTTGAGAAATTAGTTGAAAAGTGAATCCCCCAAAAAAATTTAAAGTCTATAATATTTATAAACAATGTTTTATTTTAAAAATATAATTTCATTAAAAATTTGAAGTTTGTATTTTTGATGATCAATTTATTAATTTTTAATTAGTGGATAAGCCATGTGTATTAAAATTTTTTTTGACGAATTTAGTGTTACGCTTGAGCATGAATTTTAATTTCAATTTTATGATGTTATAAAGTGACTATTATTAAATATGAGTTTATTCAATTGAAGTAGGTCAAATAAAATAATGATACAATATGTTATTTTATCACCATCGTATTTGAATTGAAATTCATATTTTTTAGCCTAAAGTTAAAACTCTTAATACGGAGCTACAATATTAAATTACAATTTTTTTAAAAAATAAAAAGGGTAAAAATTTTATAGAAAACCAAGGAAGAGAATTACAAGAAGAACAGGGCACAAAAACCCCCAAAGGGAAGCAACAAAGGCAAAAAAACTAAGCACGTTCCCAACTAAGTATTATTATAAACTTCCCTATCTTCCTACAAAATTCTTTCCAAATCAAAGCGAAGAACCGGGGAGAGGGACTCCCAATCCTCAGTATTTCCTCCATCTAAATGCTCAGATGCCCATTTTGTGAAAAAATCTGCTGCCCTATTCGATTCATGTAGAATATGAACAAATCTGATTGTATCTATGAGTGAGCTACCCTGTAAAATCTTTTGCACAATCAAAGCCAATTGCCAATTGACATCCAACACTTTCCTCTTAATGATCAGGTTGATCAATACTTGGGAATCTGATTCACAAATAATCCTATGCCAACCCAAAGCATGAGACTTCTCAATGGCATAAATAATAGCCTAGCCTTCCATCATGTTGATGGTTGGCACCCCCTCAAGGACTGCAAAGAGGAAAATCATCATACCTTTGGAGTCCCTGTCAATCCCTCTAGTACCTACAGGCCCAGGATTACCCTTGGAGGAACCATTTGTATTAATCTTGAAAATCTCATTAGGAGATGATGCCACTGTCTGACCCTATGAATCTTCTCCTAACCTATCGACCTCTCCTAAAATAAGCCAAATTACTTGAGAGCTATTGGAATCCAAGTTGTGCCACCACCTCAGTGTCCTACTTGGTTAAAGGGAGACAAACCTCACTCTTGGCTTGTACAGTCTCCTGAATCATCCCTAAGATTTTCTGCCAGACTTGTTGCATCATGATCCTCATGCCCCAGAAAATCTACCTATTTCTCTCTAGCCAGAGATTCCACAGCAAAAAGATGGGCCCCCCTAACCATACAACCTGTAGGAAAGGCACCCTTGAGGGGGGTTCTCCCATGCCATTCCAAAAGTTAACCAAAGATAAAGCATGAAAATAGGGGCTCTGTCAAACATCCCACCAGTACTACCAAAGTTACAAAGCAAAGGAACAATGAAAGAATAGGTGAGCAGAATCCTCCTCATCCACCCCGCACATAACACAAATTGAAGGGCCTTGCAAGCCTCTCTTCTAGAGATTATCCCAGGTCAACCACCTATTTCAAGCCAACATCTAAATAAAGTAGTTGAATTTTGGCCATGAGAGTTTATTCCAGACCTATTTCCACCATTGCACTTCCCCCATGCCCAATCTCTAAAATAGCAAGGCTTGATATCCAGAGGCAACTGTGTAAACTCCCTTAGGATTGGGAGACCAAGCAAGCTCATATTCCTCCTAGAGGGAGCTACAATGATGCCTAGAAAGATGGCTCAATATCTCATCATGCCCCTCCTACATCCCAACAACTGGCCAAGCCTTGGGAGCTTTTCATTGTGCCACCTCCATCTATATGCATGAAATATGTGATTTAAAGTTGCTCACCTGAGACCAACCAGCCTCAAGGAATCTCTAACAAAGGTTTGACAAATTAGGGAACTGAGAGATAATGGGAGGATAAAAATTGCAAGAGTTAGTCCAAAAAAGAGCCTTGGATCCCTGCTTACAAATCTAGAATAAGATTTCCTTAATAAGAGCAGCCCCTTTTTTGAGAGTACCCCATATCATCGAGCCTTTCCTTATGAGGGGATAGCGAGGAATATCACTTTGAATGGTCTCTGAGTAGTACTTTTGGGAGAGAATTTTGGCCTAGGCCTTATCTTGTTCAGTGCACTAACACCAATAAAGCCTAGCTGCCAAAGAAACTCCATTTAAGTCTATCTACCTCAAACTGAGACCCCCATGTTGTTTGGGGCTACAGACAATCTCCCATCTAACTATGCTCCATTTAGAGGACATCAAACTATCAGCCCATAAAAATTTCCTAGCAACTGAATCAAACTCCTTAACAATTCCCATTGGGGCAACCCGAAGCATACATCTATAAATGGGCAAGCCTACACCATAGATTGGATTATTTGAACATAGATTGAAAAAGATAACCACCTATGAGTCCAATGATTCACTTTCACCTAAAATTTATCCAAAATATTATGCCAGGATTCTTTGGGTATATGGCCAGCTGAAATAGGAATACCCAGGTAAATCAAGGGGAGAGTCCCAATCTAAAAATACATAGTCTGAGCAATTCATTGTTGGATGGGATCCAGTGTATTGAAGAAGAAGATGAAGGACTTGTCTTCATTGACCTTTTGTCTTGTGGCCATTAAGTAAACATCCAACACCTTACATAAATTAGTTGCTTCACTCATTATAGCCATGCCCATCAGAGCAGTGTCATTAGTGAATTACAGGTGAGACTGTGCCGATAGTTCACCACCCCATCACTAGCCTTGAATATGCCCATCCCCTCTATTCCTTCTAATCATTCTCCCCAAACCTTTAGTGAGAAGAAGAAAGAGATATGGAGACAATGGATCTCCTTGTTGCAACCCCATAGAGGCACCAAATAACTCCGTATGTTCCCCATAAATAAGCATCAAAAAGGAAATTGAGGTAATGCAGCTCATGACCCATTGAGTCCATTCATCCACAAAACTAAAAGCAATAAGAACCTTTCATAGGAATGACTATCTGACCCTATCAAAGGCCTTAGCCATATCCAACTTAATAAACATCTCCTTATCTATAGAGCTAGCCATGGCATGTATGGACTCAACCACTATAAAAATATCATCTAAAATTTGCCTGCCCTCCACAAAACCACTATGCTCTTCAGAGATAACAGTGCTTAGCCCTCTTTTTAGCCTATTTGCAATGATTTTAGATATAATTTTATAACTAACATTACAAAGAGATATAGGGAAGAATTGACTTAGCATATTAACTCCTTCACATTTGTGTATGAGGGAAAGATAGGTCACATTTGTAGCATTAAACATTTGCTTATTCCACTGAGATTCTTGGACAATAGCTAAAAGATCCATTTTGATAATGTCCCAAAATTCTTGGTAGAACTCAACCGGGAAGCCGTCAGGTCTAGCCACTTTCCCTTTTTTCATCTGGGTAATAGTCTCCTCAAGCTCCTCAAGTGTGATATCCTTCATCAAATTCTCATTCATTTCATGCATCACCAAAGGTAGAATATAGAAGAGAACCTGAGATTCTTCTGATAATTCCCCATTTGCTTATTCCCTAAAAAGAGTGGAGAAGTACTGCACCACCTCATCTGACATTGTAGGAAAGGAGTTAAGCCACTCACCCCTTTCATTGGCCAAGATCGAAATAGAGTTTCCATGCCTCCTGGCTTTGGATGAATGAAATAAAAAAAAGGTATTTTTGTCCCCTTCCTGGAGCCATTCTATCTAAGTTTTTTGCTTCCAAAACATTTCCTCCCATATCTCACATTCCTTCAGGTCTTTCATAGCCTGAGCTTCATCTTGATGTAATTCTTCAGTCAATCTTTCCTCCCTTATTATTCTCATGATACCATTTAGCTTAGTCTACGTATCATCCTTAACATGAAAAATGTTCTCAAAGCATTGATGATTCCACCATTTGAGCTTATACTTCACATGCTATACCAATTTAGCAAAGATATACATTATTGTACCATGGAAAGGCCTACCCCACCTCCACCAATTAGACACACACTCGAACAGTGACTGATCTCATAGCCACATGATTTGGAATCTGAAGGAAGAAGAGTAAGGCTAATGCTTTGAAACACTATTAAGCTTAATAGGCCAATGATCCGATCCTCTCCAGTTCAAAATTTTAGACCCCATAGACCACATACCACTAACCCAAGAACTGGAGACTAGAAAATGATCCAATCTCTTAGCAATGTAGTGTTTCCCAATCCTACTATTGTTTCATGTAAACTATCCATTATTGGGCCTAATATCGAGTAAATTTGAAACTTCAATATAATTGCACATAATCAAAGTAGAGGGGTCTATCCTTGATGTACCACCATGCTTTTCAGCCAATTCTAAAATAGCATTAAGATTTCCAGCCATAATCCAAGGTTGGAAGGGAGCCAAGCTATGGACAAAACAGATATGGCCTCATAAGGAGTGTTTACCCCACCAGTCGATAGGGGCATAGATATTGGAGAGGAGAATGACTTCCCCCATCTCAAAACTAGAAGCATTCATAGTCATGGAAAACATAGAAGATAGCCATCCTATGAGACCAATCTTCTATGGGTTCCAAAGACAAGCTAGTCCCCCTGAAGATCCAAGAGCCCCAATGCATTGACATTCTCCTTGCCTCCACAACCTAGGTGCTAATCTGAACATAGCTTCAAATAAAAGCTTAGTCTCCTACAGAAAATGGACATCATGTCTTTGACTTCTAATCAAGTTGTGAACATCATTTTCTCTAGGGCTACTGCTTAAGCCCCTTACATTCCAAGATAGTAAAATCATTTCAAGAGATTTAAAAAGTGAGCATCCAGAGTCTTCACTGACCCAAAATCCACCAAAGTCTCTCCCATTAGTTTAATCTTTTCTAGGCCCTTTTTTCTACTAGGCTTGATAGATTTCTCCCCCCCTCCCTTCTTAAGGTCTTTTTGCAAAAGTCCCAAATGAGGAGAAGATTTACTACTCCTTGCTACCCCTAAATCCTTGGATTTCCCCATGAGGGGAAAATTTCCATCATATTTAGAGGGAACAACTGAGGAAGTTAATAATTCTAAAATGATCATCTACTAGTCCATATCAATGTGCCAATCCCCAACATCTTGTGGTTTAATTAAAGCACCTGAAATATTGGTCTCCTAGGCTAGGCCCTCAATCCCCTAATCCAAAATCATCAACCCTGGTTTCACCTCCTATTGATTAAGGTCATCTAGTATTTCAAATCTGTTAAGCAAGTCATGTGCTTATCTTTCCTTCAAGGACCATTTTTGTCCCCTATTTCTATAGTGGTCTTTAACCAGTATAAAACCATCTACTTCAGGTGCCTCACTTGAAATCGGGTCCTTCCCTTTGTCTATTCCATGAGGATTGTGAGTAGGTTGATCAGCGTGAGATTCAAGGGCTTCTGATTTAGAACACCATCGCTAGAAGTGACCATAATCATGGCAAAGATGACAGTGGAAAGGAAGAGTTTCATAGTCCAACTATTTCACCCAAGAAAAGGGTCCCGCACTCATTTTAACATCATCAGGTATTGGCTTGCTAAGATCAATTTCAACAACAATGTGAGCATAAGTCATTACCTTTTTCCCAAGGATTGACATTGAAGAACTGAATCACCTTCCTAGAAGAGATGCAAGCATTTGTAGAGTGTCTTCATGATAACATTCCACTTGAAAGTGAGGCAGACGCACCCACACTAGGACACAGTTTGGCAATTCCTCTAATGGTATAAAACTGGCATGCCACGGCTTATTATATTTACAGTTATTTAAAATGATAATATAATTAAAAATCAATTAAATAAAAGGGAATGTTGCATAATGAATGTACCAAATATTACAAATGACAATATTATCCACAATTGTAATCAATTTAATATTTAGAACATTTAGCAATATAAAAAATTATATGAAATTGGAATTCATAATATAATAACTGCAATAAATATACAACTAATAGTATGGTAGTTTAAATAATGCTACACAAACCTTATCATCACCAATGACATTTGTATCTACCATGTCATTACCATATTTAGTTTTATTATTTTCATCCTATGTATTTGTCTTGATATTGTTGATGCCTCTTATTTTAGTTAGATAAATCCATGTTGCCATAGCTCTTTCACAAGGAAACATGTCTACAACATAAGGTGAAACATATAATATCAAATATATTTCTAAATTTTAATCCAATATGTTTGAATGTTTTGACTTAATGAATGATAATGCATTGAATACTCTTTCATTTTTCACTATGTCTAAAATCATTGTTTAACAAAGTTCATATAATTAGATATATTCACTTAGATTTATTTTGTAGTATATTATTAGGATAAAGGTTTTTTGATAGCCATGTAATTGCCTCATTTTTTATTGGTTCGCTTACAAGGTGATATTGTTCAAACATTGTAATTTAAAAAAGAGTTGACTTAGATGTCAGTAAATACTTGCCTAAATTACCTTTTATTTATACTCCATTAACACTGATAGATTTATCAAAATGCTTTACAAGATAGCCCATGTATTTGTGTACTAAATTATTAATCATCTTTTGGATGTTATTACTATTCTAGAAAATGGGATTCACAACTGCCATGTCCTCCAACAAATCATCCCTTTGAAAATGATCTCTAATTATCACATAATTTTTTTTTGAAACTATAACTAGTTTCATCTGGGTTTTAAATAGAACTATGTCATAAAGAATACATGTTACAAGTAGTTCTCTAGATTTAGCTCCCACAAGATCATGTCTTTTGTAGAAAGTGTGCAATGGTATCTCCTTGACATTAACAATGACACAAAGATGATCATTGATATTCAACTTCAAAAAGCTCTCAAGATTCTTTAAATCTATCAAACATTATAAAATACTAAAAATATGAGCTTAAATTTTTTCTTTTGAAGTGTATAATATATCTAGATATTGGCATACTCAGTTTCTCAATTTTATAAAGTCAACAATATAGATGGATATATCTTAAGCATGTTTCATTAAACAATTCACTTCTTTAGTATTAACAGAATTGTACATAATGTAATCAATGTGTCCTAATTTGTGAAATGGTACATCAAATCATTTGCCTTGTCAATTTCTCTACAATATTTATACATAAAAGCTATTAATGATGGATATTCTTCAAAAATTTATCATGTAGATTCTTAAATATAAATCAATCTTGTATCAATAGCTTTCAATAGTTTCTTACCATCAGTCACTCCTATTGAATTTTTTTGGAATTTTCAAAATATTTTTGAACTTATTGACATAGAAGCATGCAGATCATGAATGAGATCCTCCACTTTTGCCATATTATCAAATTTTCTAACTATTTTGTATCCTATATTCATCCTATGAGCCATGTAATGAATTGGAATCATATATGGGGCAATTATTGTTTACAGTTGGACATACAAAATACTTTTATGCCCTTGCATAGCTTATGCACCATCAGCCCCAATACACACCAAATTTATAGCTATTACATAATCATCCATCCCAACTTTATCTTTAAAATTAGATACAACCAATTTGTGAAGACTTTTTGCATCGTAATTATCTACCATTTTATGAATTTCTAGTAGATGAGGTTTTCTTGAATAGTTATCAAAAATCTAAACATGCACACAAACCCAAGATGTTCTATCAATTACTATGACCTCAGTAATGGATAATGAGATGAATATTAAATTTTGAAATATTTAATTCAAATATTATTTCTTAAAAATTTCTAGACATTATGCCATTTCTCAAGCACTAATATTTGACTAATGTGATTGTGGAATATCTAGAAATCCATTATGCTAAAATAAAATATTATAATCTAAAAAATAATAAATAGGTCTACATTTTTGTAGAATGTGGTATATAATAGATAACTATATATATTTGGCCTTTAGATGCGATTGCATAACTTGTCCAAAATTTAATTCAATTATTCCCCATTTCTCAACAATATGTTTTTGATGTTTCTTATAATTTTCATACTCATGTGCATATCTTACATGCATGCACTCTTATTCATTTTTCCTCTAGTGTGTTCTTGTTATCAGTCCATCTGGGTTCTTCACTATCCCATATACTTTTCCATAATGTTTCTCAATCATGTCTAATTTCATTTGTATTCTATGTTCATTTCCTATTTTATAGCTACATATTATACATATTCATTTTGTTAGAGTATCATCATCATTTTTAGGCTCTATAGGTTCTATGAAGGTAAATTTTGTTGCCCAACCCATTGTAAAGGACCTTCCAATTATCCATCTACTTCTCTTCCTTCATGAATATTTTTGAGTGTAGGTTTTATCTAAATCTTGTGTTTAATGAGAACCAACAATATCTTCTACCACTTGAGTGTCATTATCATTATCAGAAAAAAAATAGAGGAACATCTTCGATTGGTGGCATGTCATCATCAAAAAATAATTTAGTGGGTGACATGTTATTCTAGTTGATTCTTTTAGTGAGATATCAATGGGGATTTATGCATGTAAAATTGTTTTAATATTATTAAATAATTAAATTCAAATCTATGAGAAAATAAAAAAATAATAAATACCTATATTTTGAGTGTGTTGTGATTGTGTGGGTTATTTGGTTAGCTCTTTAAAATAAGCTAATATGCTTGATTTTTATTATAATTGGAATGCACTTTTACCATTCCCATAAGATGTTGTGATGATCAAGTATATAACACTTTAGTTCTATAATGTAGTTCTATCATCTGATCAAAGAGTAGATGTTATAGATTGGTTATGCCCTTTGGTGGTCACATGGTTCTTCTTTTTGACTCTATCATTTGGCACTTACATTCAACACTATCATTTGGCACTAGCATTAAACACTGTCATTTGACACTTCCATTCAGTAGTGTTATTTACAATTGTTTTTTGGTTCCTTAAATTGGCACTGTTACTTTTTATTATTAGCATCCAGCTCTTATATTTGGTTTTTATCATTAGATGCTATAGTCCTCTAGTTTCGGTTTTACTTGTTGACTTGTTTGATATGAGGGTCTAATTATACTATATATATGTGGTGAATTGAAGTGTAATATAATATATTATTGTAAAGGGTTGGTGATATAACCCATAAAATATTTTGTATAACTAATTTTTTGGTGATCTAGACCCATCTATTGACCTTAAAAACCACCAAACACAAAATTCAAAAAATAAAATATTCAGGAATTAAAAAATATTCAATGATAAAATTTACCATGCATAAATGTTAAAAATACTAATTTACAAAATAATATATTAGTTCCAACAGTTTATAATACGGGTTTACAACAAAAATAATCATTATAGAATAAGTAGAGAGACCAAAAGGAACAACATAAAGCCAAGGTATTACCCTATAGGAAATATGCCAAGTAGACCATCCAAGGGTGAGGATAATAATATACATAGCTTATACTACTAGGGTTCCATAAGGAAACAACTCATTGTCATAATATTATTCTATCTTAACCTTTTCCAATATTGAAAGCTAAAATGAACTAAAAAAAATAGGGTATAAAGCAAACCATAAGAAGGTACAATGAGGTTCATTCAAAATCCTAGAATTTTTCATGGCTCACATTATATGACAACTAAAGAACATAACCTAATTTATTTTATATTTTCAATAAAAACATAAATATGAAAAATATTTGACTAAACAAAACAAGAATTATATAAGGAATAACTTTATTAACTAATATTAAAAAACTCAATAGGTCTAAAATTCTTATTTAGACATTCACTATTATCCTTCTCTTCTCCTCAAGCCATTTTTTGTTCTTATTTTTATCTCACCTTTGCCTATGCATACTTTTCCTAGGAAATACCCTATTTTTAAATCATAGGAAATTTTATTTATTCAATTCCATTGTCATGGGAGCCATCATGAATTCTAAAAATATAAATGAAATAATTACTATGATGGTAGGGTCTAAAACATGCAACCTATCTCTCCATTATATCCTTAACTTTCTTCATCTTCTCCGCTTTGTGACCTAAGCTTTCTATGGTCTCTATGTTAATGTCAACAACTTGACCTAGATATATTTTCCCATTATGTTCTAAATGCAATAGATGTTCAAATAACATTTTAATCAAATTTTAATCCATTTTCATGATGTAATATTGTCTTTAAAATGTTTTAAATCAATTTTATTGAGTCATACTAAGGCTTAATTTCAATTTTGAACCTTACTCGGTAGTAAAAGATTAGTAAAGACTCTTTCCAAACATAATAATAACAAGTCCCATGAATAACATGGGTTAATTATATAACAATGAATTATAAGACTAAGGACCCAATTACTTATCAATTGTTACAATATGCTCCTCAACAAGCATAAAAATATGTTGTAAATAATATGTAATAAGTAGAATGTAAAATTGGCTAAACGTGAATCACCATTGCTCAAAATTGAATACAATAATTTATGCATGATATGAGATATCCATGTTACAAATAGTAAGAATAAGGGAATGGTGGAAATATATAGCTCCTACATACAATTTACTTTTTTTTACACCTTTTTATATTTCTTTTTAATGAGTTTTTGGAACTCTTACATCCTTGGGCTTAGTTCATCATTCGAATCTACATGCAAACATAAAAATTACATAGACAATACCTATATATAAGATACAATAAACAAAACTAAAACATTTTCATAATCACCATATAAATATCAATCATATAATTGAACCACATAATAGATAAATAATATTATTATGCTTACATTAAGGTACTATAATTATTTTACTAGGTTCACATAAGGTAAATTATCAGATCCAATACCACTAAAAAGAGACACTATATTAGGGCCTAAAGAAAATCATGAGAATAGTGCTGACTGTATATATTTTCATCTAGGTCTATATACGATAGATAAATTTTCACCTTTGGGAATAACCTTATTTAATGTCTATTTATAACACCCTAGGAATTTTTCCAAGATCAATCACACAACTACCTAGACTTACCATACTAAATTTTCCATAATCTTGGTTAACATCTGATGACTCATCAATTCATCATTTAATAATGTCAATCCAAAGCTAGTTTCCAAAGATGTATGCCATAGATAAGATAGATCTCTAGTAACTAGTCTCTTCTACCACACTCCACACTTTCAGGAATTGAAATACACACTTGCAAAAAGGTAAACCACACCACACTTTACAAAAAACTAAATCACACTTACAGGAACTAAATCACACCACACTTTTTAGAAAATTAAATCACACTTGTAGAAATTAAATCACACTTATAACCAAGTAAATCACACCACACTTTGTATAAAAGTAAATTATTGAATTGAAAATAAATGATAAACACAAAAAACACCTATAGGTTCACAAAAAACTTTAAAGAAAATAAATATTAACATGAAAAATAAATAATAACAATTAAAAATCATAATTACATAATAAATAAATAAAAATACATTTATCCATCTTCCTTTGAATGAGTGGCCAACTCATTCCTCAAAAGAAGATTTTAATTAGAACACTAGATTTATGTCACAAATCTTTAGAATGTATTATTGATAAAGATTTATTACAATAGTGTGGGAGGTTGGATTTATAATCTCATGCTTCCAACCAACTCATTATTCTAGAATAACAATCCTAGATGGTCTCTACCAAATATGGAGAGAAACGTAACAACTTAGATATTCTAGCTTATCTCAATCTATCATAAAATATATAGAGAGATATTATTATCCATTTATAACACAACATCAATCTTCATGAAATATGAATACAATTATTTATGGAATAAAATTATACAAATCTAAATTTAGATTCAGTCTTGAATTACTCCATAGATTGACCTACATAATCCATAAATATGCCTATAGAGTCAAAACTTTCAGAGTGTATATATTCTAGATCTATAGAGTCTATAGATTTCAAACCTATAGATTTCAAAGAGTTTAGACCTATAGAGTCCATATATTTTGGACCTAAAGAGTTCATATATTTTAAAACCTATAGATTCTATAGATTTTAGACCTGTAGAGTCTATAGATTTTAGACCTGTAGAGTCCATAGATTTTAAAACCTATAGATTCTACAGATTTCAGACTTGCAGAATACATAGATTTTAGACCTATAGAGTCCATAGATTTTTGACCTATAGAATGCATAGATTTGGAAACTTACTGATTCCAAAGATTACAAACCTATAGATTCCATATACTTTAAACCTATAGAGTCTATAAATTTTAGACATACAAAGTTTCTAGATTATGAAACCTATAGAGTCTGTAGACTTTAGACCTACAGAGTCCATAGATTTTCTCCAAGTTGTATTCTTTGAATTTTCTATGACTATAATTTCTCCATTGATGTTTGATGATTTTAACTAGTCTTCAATCAATGAATTTCATAGATTTAGAGCTATTGATTGAGTCTATAGATATGAATTGAGTGAGTTCATAGAAAATATAGGCGAGTTTATAGCTAGACTATGTGAGTCGTCGTTATGTTTAGATTGCTTGTAGCTCACTTAAAATCTGATTTTTAGTTGGGACTTCTTGTTCAAGTCTAATATATATTTTTACTAGCTACATATACACATGTTAATAGCTTTTTCCAAATATTTAGTAACAAGAATCAACAAACAAGAAGATAAATTTTTTTAAAGAAATAACCAAGATATAGTTCTCTATTTCATTCTAAATAAATCATAAGTTTAGAAACTGCACTTAGATCCACTTCTTATGCAAGGAAAAAGGAGATTATTTCATAGATATAATGAGCCATTTTATGGTCTTTTCAACATTGACACCTCAAAGGTCTTAGTTGAGAATGATGACCAAAATCTTACCTGTGGCATGCCGACTCAACCCCTTGACTATGAGGGCTTATATTTTTTATTATCATGGATGCTTTACAACTTGTCATTTTGCCATGTCATGTAATACCTATAGAATAAATAAATAATTGGCATGGTGGAAGGATGACCTTTCTAATGTTCTTATAGTAAATAGAGGAGAAGACTTTGAAAGAGAGGTCCAAACTTATTCTCAAAAGATTTTAAACATCCTATTTATAGTGAGGTGTAAAAATAGATTGAAATGCATAATTCAAGGGTAGAACCAAAGGAAAACTATTAAATGAAAAAACAAATCTCAACCCTTTAAATCAATTGAAATTTATATAACCTTCTCCCTAAAAATTGTGAAAGACAAAAGGGACTGTGTGGAAGTGAAAAAAAGAAATAAAAATAAAGGTTTTAAAATCTTATAATATGACCATTCACTTTGGATGGCCTTAGTTTTTTTTTGGTCATGTAGAAGTTTCATGAATATTTGTCAAAAGGTTTGTACAAAATCTTGTTTTTTGTTTGTTTGTTTTTGTTTTTCGTTTGCTAGTGGTAACATTATCTCATGTGAATGTTAATGTCTTATCTTTATTCCCATTGTATAAGGGTATAATACCTTTAAAATTTCATACTTAACCCTATAAAATAAAATATATATTGTTTCACATTACCAATTAATGATTATCTCACTCATCTAGTCTCATTGGACTAACAGTCACTAAATATATCTATTTCATAGCTTGACAATATGATGATCCATAATTTGAATTAGGTCCAAATGTATTGTCTGTTATTGTACCACCTATATATATCTCCAATATATAATATGATATGGATTAGTTACACATTTTGTTAAAAAATAAACATGAAACACATCATCAATCTTATAAATAGGAATGAGAGATAAATGATAGGCAACAGGGATGATATTTTCCATAATGTCTAATAGTGTGACAAAGCAAATTGATAGCTTGTATGCCTTGTAAAAATGTATCTAACTATTCTTAGGTAAATCATGAATAAATACTTTGTCCATGGCCACAAATTTTATTGGATATATTTTTAAATAAACATAATTTTTATGGTAAGGAAATTCACATTTCATCATTTGTCAAATAAGATTCATATGGATATCATGTAATTTAATAAATTTATGACCAACCAACATTCTATTTTTGAATCCATCCCTATCATGTGGGGTACATATTTTTTTCTACAAAAGTCTTTAAAATGAGGTAGTTTTATATCACTGAGTGATAAGTGTTACTATAGGAAAATTCATCTAATCAGAGATAGTCCTCCAACATCTTTTTTTAGTCCATAACATAAATTATTAGAAAGTATTCAAAAATAGGATTCAATGTTTCCATTTGTCTATCCATTTATAGATCATAATACAAACTAAATTTTTGGCATGTACAAAATGCAATAGTCATGGACGTCCAAAATATAGAAGTAAATAAATTATCTCAACTCGATATAATCACTTCAAGAAGATCATGAAGGTGAAAAAAATTATTCACAAAATTCTTAGAAATTTATTATGAATCTTTAGTATTATCAATTATGATGAAATCATAAACCTTACTAAAATTTGACATAACAACCAATAACGTATCTCACCTCCATCGATACTCAGGTAGTCCTCAAATGAATTCCATTGAAATGTTAACCCATTTATGTTGTGGGACTGAATGTGCATATATAAAACCACCTAGATGATAATTTTTAACCTTAATAAACTAATGTTAAAATATTTTTTACACAAAAAAACACATTCTTATTGTTTATGTGCCATAAATAGAATATTTTTAGTTTATGTGTCATCTTTGTGACACTGGGCTGAGAAAAATAGGTGCAATATGAACATATTCCAAAAATTGGTCCATTATATTTTAATAATATGAAAAATACCTAATTTTTACATCTAAATAATTCATCTATTTCTATATCTTATTCATAAAAAATATTTTGCCACCAATCATTTGTTCAATTCTTCTTGAGAAAATAAGTGCATAGGTCTAAAATTATTAGAACTAACTTTAATGTGCCTTTAAAATAATAAATGCTTCAATTTTTTTATGGCATTCACCATACCTTATAACCTAAGATGATGTACGGGATATTTATTCTCATGTGTATGAGTTTATGAGGCTTGAATTGGTAACAACCTTACAATCTGTCAAAATTTCCACTAGGATGTAGATTAGGAACAATAGGGATAGAATTTGATAGATCCTATTTTTTTGAATGCTTACTCACATTTAGGAGTAAAAAAAAACTTATTTCCAATTTCATGTAGTGAAGTGATTCAGTTAAAAACATTAGATAATTTTTAAACAAATATTCTATAATAAAAAAACTAAAACCATAAAACTTCTTACTTGATGCACATTTCTAATAGTAGGAAAATCCTTGATTTATTTTATCTTATAAGTATCAATGAACAATACTTATTTAGATTTTATGTGCACTAATTCATAAATTGTATCTTGGTAAAAATAACACTTAGAGATATTACCGCACAACTTATGCTACCTTCTCTTTTTCAAGACCAAGATAAGATTATGTTCTTGATCAAATTTATTTTTAGAATAAATAAGTATATAATATAAAAATAACAATAAAAATGATACAATAAATCCTTGAAAAAATTGTTAATTAATTTCATAAATGCAACATGTGCCTTTGTAATCTCAAAGGGCATGACAATAAACTCATAAGTACCATAGTATGTGTCAAATGTTTTCTTATATACATCCTTTTCCTTGGTGTCAAGATGATAATAACCTGATTTAAGGTCAATTATCTAAATTATACCATTATATTTCATTTCAAATAATATATCATCAATACTTATAATATGATACCTATTTTTTGTGTTAACTTTATGCAATATTTTTTATTGACTTTAAAGTCTCAAGCTTTTGTCCTTTTTATGAGAATAACATGAGTTCCAAAGGTTGATACACTATGAAAATTAACCCCTTATTGATAATTTATTATATATAAACTTTTAATTCCTAAAAATATACCACATTCATTTTATATGGATCCTTTGATGTAGGTGAAAACCTAGGTAAAATATTAAGGAAAAAATAAAATTCCATCTTAGCTGAAAAAGATGTTAGTTTAATGGGGAATGTATCATGAAATTATATTAAAAGTATATATTCCCTTAAGTAAGATTATTTATATTCATACAACTATTTCATTTGAATAGTGTATATCTTGAACATTTTTCTAATTGTTCTTTCTATCTGCATTGCTGAAAAAGTGTTGTGAGCCACTAAATTCACAACATCTTAGATTTTCACCCAATTTCCTACGAAATAAAAAAATTGGAATTTCATAATTAAATATTAAATATTATATTTATGTTGTTTCATCCAATCCATTACCAAATATTTTCATATTATCCCAAATATTCTAAAAAAATTTCACCATTGTTTCAAAGACCTAAAGATCAAGTTCTCTTTACTCTGTACATTCAAACAAGGAAATTAGTTTCCCCATGAAAACATATAGATCCCATAATTATATTATATTATAATGACTATTTTTAATTTAAAATTAATAGAATATCAAATATATCTATCTATGACACTAGAACTAATAGATATTTCAAAAAGAAAAAAAAAAATTATAATTATAGTTTCAATCAAGCTTGAATGCATGTCTACATTCTGATTGTCAATATAAATATAAAATCTATTATTTTAAATTATTTTATTATTAATAAATAAGAATTCCTTTTCATTTTTTAATCACCACCTCTATATAAATGTACCATTTATTATATAGAAAAGTGAATAATATTTTTTCTAGTGGCTGGTCCTTGGGAATTACTTTGAGTTCAGTTATTATTCCCAATATTTTGACTTGAATTTTTTTGAGTTTTGGAACCCTTTCTCAATTTTTTGTACTTATTATAATTTGTGTGCTTCATAAATTTACTCCTATGATTAATTTGTTTGAAGCTCTTACAAATAGATGAATTAAGATTATTAAGCATAGATTGTAGCCTTTTTAAATATTTTTGTCTTGTATTAAGGCAATGCTTGTACTTATACTAGTATAATTTGTGTGCTCCATAAATTTACTCCTATGATTAATTTTTTTGAAGCTCTTACAAATAGATGAATTAAGATTATTAGGCATAGATTTTTGCCTTTTTAAATATTTTTGTCTTGTATTAAGGCAATGCTTGTACTTATATTTTACCCAATGATAATTTTTAATTAAACTATCTAAATTATAATGGTTATTAATTTAAAAAATATGAATTAAAACCTATTAAAATCCCAAATTGGAACTTGTTACCTTTGTCTCTTCATGATGTAGATAGTTCATGTAATGCAAAATACTAATAAACTTATTTTTCTATTCAACCACAATCATTGTGATTTTTTATCATTATAGGTGTCATTAAAGTACATTTTAATAAATTATTTCTAGAAATTATCACTTTTAAGGGTCATAGATCATACCTATAAAGAGAAACTATATGATTCGACGATAAGGTAGATTCACCCACTAATTTGTAGGCACGAAATAAAGCCTTAACATTAAAATTAATGTTATGACCATCCATGCCTTAGTTAAATCACTATCCTTTGCTCTAATGTATGTAAGATAAGTAGTTTTCTTGAGTTCATTAATTTCAAGGTTAGTGGGAACATAAGGATTTGATTGTTCACTATCCACCTCTATGTGATCCTCATATTTTCATCAAGGCCTTCAACATTGGCCATTATTTGACTTTGTGCATCCACTTTATCTTTTTTTTAATTAGTACTACCAATATTTTATTTTGGATATCATCAATGGCCAATAGATTATCAATATTATACCTATTGGTATTATTATCAACATTAGGGTTATTTTCTACTACCTTAGGGTATTCATACATGATTCTATCTGGGTTGACTATCTTTCCACCTCTCCTTCCATTTATATAATTTTTAACAAGTAAAACTTTGCTATTTCATTTATTCACCATCCTAAGATAGACAAATTATTGTTTATACCAAAAGTATTTATGCCAAATATCTCTAGAGTTAGAACTTGAGATATGATGCCAAATGTAATAACCATAATTTTTTTAACTTTTGAAATCCACTCCTTTTCAAATTCATGAATATATTTAGATGAAGTGATTAATTCCTATACGTATAGATGATTCCAAACATATAATTGTTTTTCCTCATTCAATCACATAAACTATATATGTCATACTCAAAATAATG
>JARHVA010005268.1:535000-572500 GCA_037957365.1 Torreya grandis | reverse complement strand
AGATTGAGCCAATTAGTCAATTGGTAATCAATGATTTAACTTGGGCAAAATCTATCCTTGTAAAACTAATTTTTCTCTAAAAGATGTTAATTAGGGACAAATTTATTGGTTTAGCATTTAGGTTTTATAATTTATGTTATATGGATTAAGGTTTAAGGTTTAATATTTAGGGTTTAGGGTATAAATTCCAATAATAAATGTAAATGGGGCCAATTTCAGCTTGTTAAAACTATTTATGACTACCTAATGTCATTTTATTGCTCAATTAGCCCAAATTTCATCCCAGATTAAGCCAGTTGGTTAATTTCTAATTATTTTCCTAAAGGATTTTAATTGGGGCTAATTAATTATTTTAGGATTTAGATTTTATGATTTACAATTTAAGGTTTAGATTTTAGGGATTAGGGCTTAAGGTTTAGGGTTTTGAGTTTAAAGTCATATCATGAGTGCAATTGTGTGTAATTTGAGATTCATTATCATATTTATAAATTAAAAATGTGATTTTTAGCTCAATTAGGCCCAATGTCATAAAACATTGAGCTAATTAGTCAATTAGGGCAATCAATGATATGATTTAGGCCAAATTGAGCCATGTTAACCTATTCAATTTAGGGTTTAGCATTTAAAATTTATGTTTTTATTATTTACTATTTATAGCTAGGGTTAACTATGTCATCAATGCGTATTTTAAGGAATGCATGTGGACTTTTAAAAAATAAAATTATGTATGTTATTTTTACTTATAACAACAGTACCACAAACACAATTTGGGCTAAATTTAATAGTACTAAATTTCATGTACGTATTAATTCCATATATGTGGTTCTAATTTTTTAAATTTAAAACCTATGCCTCAATGCTTAATAATGGCTTAGATTTTAGACCCTAACGCATAAACATGAAAATTGTATGCAATCATAAATGCATCATGTCTATAAATCAATCTTGGCTTAGAGAAGATAGATCATAGTTATACTTCCAATTGGGAATACATTCATTAAGTGGGAGCATGATCAGTATGGGGATCTACTAGACCAAATTAGGGGATCACTTGTCATAATACACCATGTTAGGAAGGATTTAAAAGCCTATACTCTAACACAATCACACGACAACCATAAAAGTGTCTTAGGTTTAATGTTCACTCTATATCTAATAAACAAGAAAGTAAATCTAGCCTATTGTACACCAAATGTTATGGCACAACGTGAAGTGTTAGTAATGTAAACAAAACATGTATAAGATAATATCAATTAAGATAAGTATGAGTAAGATCCTAATTAATGGAATATAGAGTGTAATATTATTGGATCCAATAATTATGATACTTCTAACTATTAAAGAGAGGAAAACAAAGTTAGAAAATTATCACCTAAATGTTAACCCATCAATACTAAATCTCTCCCTTGGGTAGAGGGGTTTTACAAGAGATTATTATGGTTTGTAAGGATAACTAAGAAAGGACAAAGTATCTGACACTTATCTACAAGGTAAGATTCTCCAAGTAGAAACCCTAAACTAAGACTCCTCAAGTAGAATGGTAGAAGAGTAGATTGTAAATGAACATGACTAAATAATAAATCTTGATTGAATATTGAATATTGAAATAATGAAAAAATGATATTGTATTTTTAAGTGGATCTTACCCTAAATCCTTTTGAATATGTCACCTATATGGGGTCAACCTAGTTGGCCCTATATGTTTTTAGAAGATAAATCACTAAATCTAGATATAGGTCAGCCAAAAGGTTCACAAAAATCCAAGTGAAAAATACCCAAAATAGTATAGGGTTGACCCAGTCAACCCTATATAGTAATCAAAGGCTAAAAATTATAGAGGTTTGACCTAGTTTAGCTAGTACAGTTAACTAGCTAAAGGGGGTTAAGGTGATGAATAGAGGGATGTAAAGAGAAAAAAGACTAGATGAGTGTTAAAGGGAGGATTAATAGATTAGGGAATGGTTTTTAGATCTAGATAGATTGGTAATAATGTAGCAATAAGGCACAATAAATCTACATAGTGCCAAATGTCTTCCCATCACTTTCTTTATGCACCCCTTGGGGCATGTACTCAGAGAGATTGAGTCGAGATGGATTATTTAAAGATATTAAGTGTTAGAATGTTATAAAAGGTTTAAAATATCATGTGTATATATATTCCCCACTCGAAGCTTATCACATGTCACTAAGGTGTAACAGGGGATGGTGCTTTGAGAAAGAACATAGTAACACACAATGCTAATGCTAAATAAAGTTGTAGTATTTTAAAGCAAAAATAATTAAAATTAAGTGATTGAAAATTAAATAACTAAAAATAAAATGATTGAAAGTGAAATAAGTAAAAAGTAAATGACTAAAAACAAATGACTGAAAGGGAAATAACTAAAAATTAAATGTGATGTGTACTGTGACTTACGTTTATCATTGGATGGGTATCTATTTTGTTGTTAGTTTGGATTGTGTAGGGCATAGAGACCAATTTTGACAAACCCAATAATATAAAACTAAAGAGGACAAATAAAAAAATGGAAGAAAATCCAAGATAGCTAGTGCTATGAGGATGGGATGTACTTGGATAATTTGATAAGATGGGGTGACAAGTAATACGTTAGACCAAATGACCAAGTTAAACAATAAGATTAAATTACTTAACTAAAAAACCAAGGATACTAAAGACCAAAGTACTCAAACAAACTATCGTTAAGTAAGAAAGGCAAACCTACCAAGTCAAACAAAGGATACATGTAAAAAAAATGGTGATAAAACATCAAAGGTAAAAGAAGAAACATAATGGTAAAAAAACATTGATGAGTGAGAACTAACAATACTTATCTCACTCAACAATGGAAAAAAGTGCATAAAAGGGAAAACAACATTGTTGAGTGATAAATAACAAGGCAACCTCACTCAATAATAGAAAAAGGCTACGAACATAGGTGTTCATAACAACATGATAGTAAAATAATGGTAAATGGTAAAAGGAAAGTAAAACAAGTCAATATATGTGAAATCATGGTGAAATATAAATAAGTAATCCATAGTTCCTCAAACATGTCTTTTCACTTATAAGGATAGATAAAACTAAAACAAACTAATGCTAACATATTTTTAAGAGGTGAAGAAGAAGGAATTAAAAATGAAGGGAAAATAGATTTAGAATCATAATTTGTCTATCAAGGGGGGAAATTAAATGGGTGGAGGGAAGAATGAAACAAAAACCAAGGTAGAGGAACTCTTTATCATAGTGAAGACACTGAAAATAGGTTTGTCAAAATAAGAGGACTTTTAACCCTAAAGACTTTGTATAACTTCTCTTTGTTGAACAAGTCTTAAGTTAAAAAATGAAGTACATAGATCATCCCATGAAGAATATATGCATGAAAATTAAAATGATCTTACCTTCCCACAATATGATTCCCATTCCTCAAGATCCCTTATAGAGTCATTAGTGTAATACAAATATTGGCTACTTATGTGAGAAATTAGGTAGCACCATTGAGTTTGTTGAATTACCCTATTCTAATCTACTAGTCTATCGCACCCCAAAGGACCTCACCTCTATGTGAGGCTAACTCTGGAGTTTGAGATTTGATAGAGATAGGAGATGTGATTGTAATCACATGTTTTGGTGTGATTTTGACTTTGAAATCTATATGTTGACTTTTAGATATCATTGCCTTTTGATTCAAATGATTTGGATTTTAACTTTCTTGATATATTTTTCAATTCATCCTCCATACAAATTTAGAAGACCAAACATGGGTGTTAAAAATGTATTTTATTTGAATACTTGGACTTGGTTGGTAAAAAATAAAAAATTAAAGAGCATAGGGTCTAATATTCTCATAAATATAGGTGAAATAAAATTTTTATCTTGACTTCAACTTGTTTTATCCAATGAAGAGTGTCAGAAAGGGGAAATCAAGAGGAACGACACATGGAATAATTACTTCAAATCAAAAAAATGTGACAAATAGAAAAAAGGGATACAATGAGAGTAAAGTGTGATTCCTTATAATAAAAATGAGTGAAATGGAGGAAAACATGCTAACATAGATTGTTTTCACAAATTCCATCTATCAAAAGAAACAAAAGCTAAAGTTTGGGAAAAAAGATGTAAAAATATGTAAAGATGGTAATTTTATGAGTAGGGCCGAGTCCTATCCATGGTCTTACACTATAAATCATAAAAGAGAAACCCACAAGGGTGCCAAAAAGAAACATGTGAAAACATAAGGGAGAGAAAGAAGTAAAATATGTTGGTTTTGTGTGGAATGTCAAGTCTTATACATTGTCTCAGAAATCAACTAGCCAAATAAAAATCCAAGGCATGTCAAAAATATAAAATATAGGAAGATAAAGGAAACTATGGTACATCAAAAAACCAAAAGACCAAAAGGGAGGACTAAAGGTTAGAGAAAATAAGTAAATTGTTATAGAGGGAAAGACCCATGTAAGCAACCTAAAAAAAAATTTAGATAGAATGCATAAATAAAGGAAGGATCCTACAATAATATATATATATATATATATATATATATATATATATATGAAGATAAAGGAGATAAATTGTTATAGAGGGAAAGACCCATGTAGGCAACCTAAAAATAATTTTAGATAGATTGCATAAATAAAGGATGAGGATATGAGAGATAACCCTATACATTTTGGTAGGTTGATTGGAGTTGAATTAATTTGGTAGTATGTTAGGTAGAATAAGAGTGGGCATCACAAAATGCCCCAAAAGGAAAGTAGATGTAGGGATGGGCATCATAAGATGCCCCAAAGATACAAATGATATGTGGGTGGCAATTTAAGGATGCCCCAAAGGAAATAGAAATGTGTGGATGGGAATCACAAGATGCCCCAACAACTAAAAAGAGAAAAAAAAGATAGGAATAGATAAGAAGGAAAGAGCACGCCATATAGTTTTTAAATTAATTCAAGTTATTAAAGATTATTTTGATAGGGAATATGATGATTGAGGAAAGAATAAGAATGTTAAATAATAATAATAATAAGATACATAGATAAAGAACTATGTTACGAAGACAAAGAACTAAGTCAAACATATAAAAAAGCATTAAATAGTACAGGGTGGACTAGGTGAACCTAGCACAAGAAATATGGCTTCCAAATAGTACATGATTAATTTGGTCGATCCAATACAAAAAACAAGTGATAAAAACTATACAAGGTTGATTGGGTTGACCTAGTTTAGAAAATAGGCACTAGAAACTATAACATAGGAATATAAGGTTGAATGGGTTAACCCAGTCTTATATTTTTGATAGGAAGTAGGAAAATATATGGCTGGGCCAACCCAGTATTAAAAATATATGAAAAATAGATAAAATAATGAAAAATAAGTGAACAAATCCTATAAGGGTTAGTTCACATCATGTTCACCATAATGTACTATGAAGGTGAAGCCACAATGAACAAAATATTGAAAAAAATTGACAATCCAACTAGTGGTAGGACATGATTCATGTTAGGTTCACCAGAATGTATGCAATCATAAATGCATCATGTTTATAAAAAAATCTTGGCTCAGAGAAGATAGAACATACGTACATTTCTGATTGGGAAGACATTTGTTAAGAGGGAGCATGACCAACATGGGGATCTTTTAGACTTGACTATGGGATCACATGTTATAATACACCATGCTAGGAAGGTTCCCAAAGCCTACAGTCTAAAATAATCATGAAACAACCCTAAAAGAGTCCTACCTTTAATTTTCACTCTATATCTAATAAACAAGAAAGTAAATCTAATCTAGTGCGCACTAAAGATTGCGGCATAAAGTGAGGGGTTAATAAAGAAATCAAAACATGTATAAGAGAATCTCAATTAAGCCAAGTATGAGTAATACCTTAATACATTGAATATGAAGAGTAATACTATTCAGAGCAATACTTATGATAATTTTATCTACTGAAGAGAGGAGAACAAAGTTATAATATACTTACCTGAATGCAAAACTATGAAGACTCAATCTCTCCCTTCAACAAAGGTGCTTCATAAAAGGTTTTTAAGGATAAATATGAAAGGCCAAAGCATCCAAGATTTATCTGCAAGCCTAGATTCTCCAAGTAGAATGGTGGAAGAGAAGATTGTAAAGAAGCATGATAAAATAATAACTCTTGATTGAATATTAAAATAATGATGAAATGATCTTGTATTCATAAGTAAATCTCGCCCTAAATCTTTCCAAATATGTCAATTGTATTGGGTCAACTTAGTTGAACCTATATGCTTTTGGGAGATAAATCACTAGCTTATGAATTAGGTCAGTTGAAGCCCTGACAAAAATCCATGTTAAAAATACCCAAAATTGTATAGGGTTAATCCAATTGACCCTATATAGTAATTAAAGGTTAAATATTATACAAGGTTGACCAAATAAACATAGTACAATAAATTGCCTAAACGAGGTCAAGGAGAGGAAAAAGGGATGGAAAGAGGAAAAAGATTGTAGGAGTGTGAAAGGGAGGATTAATAGCTTAGGGAATAGTTTTAGGATCTAGTTGAATTTTAATAATGTACCAATAAGGCACAACAATCCTACAAACCACCAAATATCTGCCCACCCCTTTCTCAATGCACTGCTTAGGGAATGTATTAAGAGAGATTTAGTCTCGATGGGTTCTTGCAAGATGCAAAGCATCAGTATTTGATAAAAGGTTTAAAATATTATGTATATACACAAACACACAATCAAATGCCTATTTTTTAATAAAAATAATTAATGTGACTTATACAATACTAAACACTATGAATTTTATCTGACTAAAATTAGAAAATAATTATAGGGTTATAAACTAGATCTTATTCTCTACACATTCAAAGAACAAAATTCTATGTTTTTATATTTTGGAAGTAGATAGGGGTTGCATGGTCCTCTATAAATTACTAAACATATTTTAGTGTTTATTGATTTTTTAAACTAGTTAAGAAAATATTCATAATATTTTAAAAAATATATAGGTTACAAACTAGATGGCCATATCTAAATTTCCACCAAAGGGTTAAAAATAAATGTAAGTGATGCTCAAAAAATGATTGGGTGCATAGTAGGCTATCTACTATGATTTTTCTAAAAAAATAAAAGTACCTCTTCGAATTTATGATATATTACATGCTTATATTTGACAATTAAAAAACTTTATAAACTAAACTAGAAACATTACTATTCATGTTCATATAGCATCTTCAAATTTTGAGTGTAGGTGTCTCAAATAATCTATGCAGCTTGAGGTTTCTTCTTCTTTACCAAAAAAATATTCACATCAGACCCCATTTTATCACCTCAATTTAATGCACTACACACACACACACACACACACACACACACACACACACACACACACACACACACACACACACACACACACACACACACACACACACACACACACACATCCTAAATTGCATTATTGATAGGAACTAATCTCATGGTATGTTCTTGATTTGGACCTTCATATTTAAAGGATAGATAAAGCCTAGATATTTTAGTGGTGTACTTATAAAGTAAATTGAGTAGTACAATAGGTTAATTATGTAGTTAATTTTGAAAGCTTCTAATCTTTCATATATACATATATTCATGAAATCAAAAATTCTAGAACCAAAAGTGAACACAAGCACCAAATTTCTACTATCGATGTATGGAGCTACTATTTAGTGGCCCTAGAATTTTTTTTTTTTTAGAATTTATAGAAAGGTTCATTAGTTATCATTAAATTTTACAAAAATTTATTCATAAATTATCATTTTTTACTCAGTTTTACATAAAATCTTACTAGTATGCTTAGATTGGGGCATCATGTCTAACATGATGACTTCCATTTCAGTTTTCAATACTCATTTATACATTATTATGACTCAATGTAGAATCCATATCCTTAGATATGATATATGGGGGCATGTGCATGACACCTTGTTTCTATATGCTCACTTATGTACTAGTTGATCAAATGAAATGGCAAACTCCATGTTATTATCTATGCTATATACAATAGATACCATGTTCTAATTTACACACTCAATTAAGGCTTTACTCCATCTATAGTGGATGGAATTATCATGTAGTTCTTAAGCTACATACACGAGTACTAGAGAAGCCCCTAGGATAAATTTCATTCCATGGTTCCTGAGTGGCCATAGAGCAATTATATATAGTTTCCATTATAATCATGTAGTTTTAGATACATTTATCAATTGAATTACATATTCATCTACTACACATGGGTAGGAAATAGTGGATTCAGAGTCTAATTGATTTCTTGACCCACCTATATAACAGGGTTAGACAAGAAATCCGTCGTATCGATGTTACTCATGGGTCATGATCCACTAGGAAAGTGTGAGAAATGAATGATTCAAAATTGGATTTAGTTCTTAAATAACCCACCCATGGGGATTGAGCAATCCATTAGTTCAATCCAAGCTATTTAATAATTTTATCACTATCTACATGCACACACAGAGGATGTCACCAGGTTTATGCATTGGTTGACGTACCTAATGAGGTGTATTCATTCATTTTCTCTCTCTTATCTATTTACTACATTTTTTCTTTGTTTTTGATATCTCTTAAGTGAGGATTGATTTTATGTATGTCTTATTTTCAAGACATGTAATGGAGCACATATCACATACTCGTATCTAGATACATGGATTTCACCCCTTACGTAAGTCTAGGTACATATATTTTCCTTTATCATAGTAATTTTGCTTTGCTACATTTATAGAATGACGTTGTTGTGAATACAGTCATCTAAAATGTCACATGAGGGCTAAGAGTATTACTTGAGACCACCCATTCCTAGCTTATCTCTAGACCTATCTTGGGGCTTATTTATATAATTATCTAGCTTTTGTATAGGCCACACACATCTGTATATGTCTAAAAATTAGTCTCAAACCCTTCGTTAGGCATCCAAAACCATAGTGCCTCACATTTGACCACCTAGATCTTCACACCATAACTAGAAACTAGCACCATAATGTTAATGTCCTATTTGGATGCTACTGTCATTTCCCCCTTTTTGGCTCAAATGGATATCTTTTCAACACCACATAGAAATTAGACTACCCAATTGACACCACATTTTTTTTACTACTTATGTCAATCAAATTCCTTAATCACATGGAGGTTTAGGGTTTGCATACAAAATCAATCACAAAAACTAAGATATAGTGAAGTAGGGTTTGTCCACACAAGAACATGTTTGGAAGACATAGACATAGGTTCTCTAAGAAGTTTAGATTAGTTCTTACACCTAGAACACTAGATCTATAAGTGGACACTCAAGACAAAAAGTTACTATTTAGGGTATGATACTATTAACCAAGAGGTCTTTTCACACCTATATCATGTTTGCGACACTAAGAATAGCTCATGTACCATTTTTCAGCATCTAGATCCTTCGTCTCAAGCAATTTTTAGCTAAGTATTTATTTATGTCATTAATTTTTATTATTAGAATTATTAGTTTAGTTTAGTCATTTCAAAAGTCAGTGGTTGTATTTATTGTATATTTTATACCTTTATTTACTATACTCATCCCATTTAACAACTTAGGGCTCAAACTCCATCAACCCTTAAAATTTAAATCGATCTAGTACAATTTTTTTATGATATTTATTTTTAATAATAGAATAAAACACTAAAAAAAAATTTAATTATTTTGATAAATCTCAAATAATCAAAATAAATAAAGAAACAAATTCAATAATGACAATTGTGATGATTATGAAGAGTTGTACTCTACCATATATATATCCGTAATTAAGAATGGTCACACCCTTTCATTATAATTATTTTTCCCTAATAAAATATTAAGAGATTATAAATGAAATATAAAATTTATTCTCTCCGTTTCATTATATAAGTACTCATCATAAAAGATAATGTTAGGAGTGTAACACATGCAAAGGTGGAACACCCAGTTTGAGCATTTCAATAACCAAATCATGCAGATCTGATGACTTTTTCTTAATATGAAAGCATTATTCATTTCCTTATATTCAATTTTATTTTAAAGTAATTCTCTTTTAATTAAATAAATTATGGCATTTGGCATTATTTGTTGGGTTTTTTATTTGATATTTTTGTAAATTTCGTCTTTGTATAGTTTTCTTTTACTCATCTTATCCACCTTTCAAATAACAAAATAATTGAAATATGAGGAAATATTTAATATTCATTCCAATATAATAACACTCTAATCAACATAAAATAGTCCACCACAATAGATCTTTGTGTGTTTTTATAATTGTATTTTCTCATCCCAATAAAATTTGATGAACCATTAGCCATCAAAATATCCAAAACCACATTAAAAAATTATATAATTACCTATAGTTTTAATATCACCTAATTTCTCCTAAATCCTTCACCATCCCCTCCCTATAATGTGTTCCTTTCCAAGATCTTCCATCTTGATAGGATCTCTATGCTCTTAATAAACATACTTTATTATATTCTACCTAGTCAGGGATTAAAATATTTCAATAAAGTTAATTCTATTACTTGTAGAAATCCATAGATGTAATCCTTTAATATATATAAAAACACTGTTACAAAATATGTTTAGTTTTTTATTTATTTATATATTGGAAATTGAAGAGGAGAAAAGTACAAAATAAATGTTTCATTTCATGAAAGATGTTTTAACTCCATAACATTACACTAATCTTATATTAAATGTTGTGGAATATGTATCTAATCTAAACTTCAAAATGTATGATCAGAGATAGATCTGAAATTTAAAAGAATCCAAATTGACAAATATACAAATACATAGAATTTGACTTACCAAGGTGATCCTTCACATCGAAATCATGTTATGCAATGTAAAATATTTCTAAAAGAGGAAAATCCATGTCTCATTGACATCGCTAGACTCTCTTGTAGCATAAATGGAAATTGAAACTTCTTGATTTCTTTAATGATATGGGCAATGGGAATATGATGCTTCGGTTTCTCACTATCCACCTCCATGTGCTGCACCCCTCGATGATTTTTTTTATGACCTTCAATAGTTGCCAATCTTTGCCAATGTGTATCCACATTACTTTCGATTTCATGGAGTACGACCAAGATTCCATTTCGGTTGTTATTATTGCCCATCGGATTGTCAGCAATATTATTATTGGCATTATCATCGACGTTGGGGTCATTTTTGACCATCAGAGGGGATTCATTTCTTCTTGTGTTATGGTTGACTCTCATGCCACCTCTCCCTCCATAGATAGGATTTTTAGCAAGTTCAACTCTGTCAAATTATGTATTCACTATTGAAATATACAAATTAATATTTAAATCAAAATAATTTATCTCAAATATTCCTAGAGTTGAATCGTGGGTTGTGATGTTAAATGTTACAACCTTACACAATATAAATTTTAAAAGTCAATTTTTTTATAGTTATGAATTGATTTCAAATAAATAATAAATTCTTCAAGGTATATTTGATTCGAATGAAATAAGTGATCTCCCTCATTTGATCATACCACCTATATATATGAAATATTGAGCAAAATGTATTTGCACCTCACGATATCTTAGAGAGTTAACTATATATTAAATATATACCCTTTGATTAAAATCTACATAACAAAAAAAAAAGAGAGTTTAATCAACTACATAGTAAATGCATGTAAATGAATCATTTTATAATTTATCACTTTAAAAAGTGTCCATATTAACTTTAACTTTGAATGTAATGGCCATCACTCTCACACTATACTATTGAGATGTACATCAACGTAACCAACCAATATCTTTTAGAGATCAATATGTTACTTTTGTATTCTTGTAACAATGTTTTATGTTTCCATGTGCTCTCCAGATTTCCTTATGGAACGTTTTCCAACGAAAATTGGAATATCAGTGTATAGGGCGACGATTTAGATATCTTAAAATTATATGCTAAAATAATTAAGAACTTATCCTATCTACATTGTTAGTTTTGTTGGGTTAATTTCTAGAATGAAGTTATTTTTTCTGGATAAAATTAGATCATACATTTAATCTTTTATTAAAATAATATTTATATTAAAATCTCTCTCAAATCAAAATGCTATATCTTAGTTTCAATTACACCCGCTGTTTATCACAACAACAGTAATGTTTTTGGTTTTTTTTGGTTTTGTTTTGGTTTTGTTTTTATTTTTTTATTCATTTATTTTTTTATTTTTTTAAATACGGAAGAATTACTATATTTTATAATTTGAGAATAGTCTTTCATTGTTTTATTAAATCAAAGATTTACGTGAACATAAAGCATTAAGAGTTCATGTTTCATATTGTTTTTATAATGTTGATAACTAAATTTTGTACTGTCTTTATACAACTAATAAAAACTTAAAGGTGTTAATCTCAAAAATAATCAGACTACTCGAACAGCATACAGAAACTCCAATCAAATTAATACAATCACAAATAAACAAAACAATAAAAATTAAACCTCAACCAACAACAATAATATTTCATTAATTTAATTTAACTACAAAGCCAAAGAACGCATTCGAGTAACTTTATCAGATAAATTCACTTTGTTCACATGGTTATCACGAGGCCACGCATGTTCCCAAACGCATGCCAATATTTCATAATTACGTCGGAGGCGTGATACGGTGATGGGAATTGGGAATATTTGTCTCACGGTTTTATTGATGATCGGCCGTTAACGAAAGCTGTTTCCATTCCCAGCGGTCAACATATTCTCACCCGTTCACCATTCGAGTTTTATTACACCGATATTTTCGCATGAATACGTTGCAAGAAAAGTGAGTCTTTATTGTTTAGCAGCATGACACAGGTGGATCATGGAATAAAAATCTGATACAAGTGTTCAGGCTAATGGACAACTATCTTGCAAAGATCAGATTTGACAGATGTTTGCTTTAGAGTAGAAATCTGTGAACATGCAATAAACCGCCATGGCCTGCTGCATTTACAATATCTACATCTAGTGTAGTAGAAGACCTCTACAAACTTTTAAAAGCTGAAATATATTATTTTTTCTAGATTTTGTTTTCATTTCCGGCATTTATGTTTTTGCTTGCTCACAACGACCACCGTATATATAGATAGTTGAAGAATATATATATATATATTGATCTGGATAGAAATGAGGTATGTGATTCATGGATAAAATTAAATTCCTATCTGTAAATTCTTATCAGCCCCCTCAAACTAGATTGAAAAGTGTTTTATTAATAACTACTTCATTCCAAGGGGCTCATTTAAAAAGACAAATTATAAATTTACGATTGTTCGTGGCAGGGTGCGGATAAGACTCGTGCATTGGGCAGAATCCTTTAAAAATTGTTACATTTTAATGATTTCTAGTTTAAAGGTAGCAATAAAGTGTTTTATAAGTTGCGACCTAGCTATTTTGGTTGGAGGCAGTGAGGAATGGAAAACTGATGCATAAACTTTGGTGTTAGTGTTAGGGTAGTTATTTCAAAAGAAGATATTTTGCATTGATGCGATAGGGTATTTCTTTTTTGCGCTTAATAATACTATAGCTGTAGAACTCAAAGCGGTTTTTTTAGTTTGCCTGATTGTTACAACACATTCTTCAAGAATATCCATTATAAAAAGCTGAAATATATTATTTTTTCTAGATTTTGTTTCCATTTGCGGCATTTACGTTTTTGCTTGCTCACAACGACCACCGTATATATAAAGAGTTGAAGAATTATATATATATATATATATATATATATATATATATATATATATAATGATCTGGATAGAAATGAGGTATGTGATTCATGGATAAAATTAAATTCCTATCTGTAAATTCTTATCAGCCCCCTCAAACTAGATTGAAAATTGTTTTATTAATAACTACTTCATTCCAAGAGAAACATTTAAATAAACAAATTATAAATTTAAGATTATTCGTGGCAGGGTGCGGATAAGACTCGTGCATTGGACAGAATCCTTTAAAAATTGTTACATTTTAGGGATTTCTAATTCAATGTTATCAATAAAGTGTTTTATAAGTTGCGACCTAGGCATTTTGGTTGGAGGCAGTGAGGAATGGAAAACTGATGCATAAACTTTGGTGTTAGTGTTAGGGTAGTTATTTCAAAAGAAGATATTTTGCATTGACGCGATAGGGTATTTCTTTTTTGCGCTTAATAATACTATAGCTGTAGAACTCAAAGCGGTTTTTTTAGTTTGCCTGAAGGTTACCATACATGGATTCTACAACACATTCTTCAAGAATATCCTTTGCGTTCCAAGCAATGTCCCGACCGTTCAGCAGCGACTTCTTCACAGAATCCTATTGTTAACTGCGCTCTTCATCAGCGTCACTCAAAAACCACTTTATTTGCTCTATATTGTTCTTCAACATTTAAAAGTATTTATTGAGGCTCACCAGTAGCTACTGGCAAGAGCGGTTGGACTGTTCGGACGCTATAGCGGAGAGCACTCAACCAATTGCATTGATGAATATAATATTTATTGAAAAAATATAATAAAATATAAAATCATATAATATTATATAAAATATATAAGATTTTTATATATATTATATAATATTAATATAATAACATATATATAAACGTACATTGGATTAAATGTGTTGAATTATAAACGTACATTTGACAAGTATTACTACTTTATAGTAAAGTGCATTTGTGTTCCCATATAAGGTCGAATCCCAATCGATAGGATTTTACATATAAGGTCGAATCCCAATCGATAGGATTTTACCTTATATGCTAAGCACAAAATTCATTTACTTTTCCCAAATGTGAGAGCATACCAACTTAAACAAAGTAAATAATACTACTTTAAACATAATAATAAATGTAAGATGATTTCATAATCCAATCCTTCCAATATCCACAGCTAGATTTACATGTACAATGAGAAGTTATTATTAAACAGGGATTTCAGGTGTATCCTACCATTTATACATATTTATAATGGAATCGAAATCATTACTTTCCATAATTTCATGAATTAGAAACTCACTATTTAATTAGATAGTCATTATTAATCTGTAAACAGTCACATATATATGAACGTGTGCGTGTATATGTTCGTATGATGGAACATTAGAACCATTCAAAGATAAATATAAAGTTTACATGTAAAACATATCCTCCAGTTCTTTTATAAATATATTACAACAATATAAGGTCCTTAGCCATGATTTGAGTATAGAGGTTCAAATCAATAACTTTATATAAGATTTATAAACAAAATTAAGGTAATTTAATTAAACACAAAATATGATAATAAAATTGTTAATTCAATGTTAGGGTTTTAAATTTTTTAATAAGATAAAATAAATTCTTCTTTTAAAATCAAAATTCTCATGAAAGAAAGGTAAATTCGTGTCTCAATTATTTGGCCAACATATAATTAATTTAATTACAATAAAAATAAAATTAATATATAAAATAAATTTATGAAATGAATTTATTTTCTTATATATGTGTATATTAGTGTAGGTTTTTATTTTTCCCTATTTTTAATTAAGGAAATTGTATTTCTTTTGCATACATGGAGTTTTCCTACATTTGTGGGATAAGCTAGCTTATGTGGAGGTGTGTGTCATAGATGTGTCATAGGTGTCTTAAGAATGTCATAAGTAACTACCTTGATGGGAGTTACTTCTCTATTCTTAGCACCTTGTCACCACCTTTCATGGAGGAGTTACAGTCTATTCTTAGGGTGCCTTGTAAACCTTTTGTGGAGAAGTTACTTACGTAATCTTATATATATATTCTTCACTTTGGCCATCTCATGTTAATCAGAGTTTGGTTTTCTCCATTTTGTCTTGTGAAATTTATCTTCTTGTGTAATTTTCAAATTGCTTTAGCATCTATGTGGTGTGCACTTGCTTCATCTCGTGTGATCACATCTCCATTGCACTCGTGTTATCCGGATTCTGGCAACAACTCCAATATGGTGTCAGATCAAACCCAGTAATTATGTGTTTGGTTATGCTTTTAGTTTATTTTGAAATCAAAAGGAGTGGAGTTCTCTTTTTTTTTTAATTTCTAGATCTGATCTAAGATTAAAAAAATCCTTCAATATCATTTCTTGCATCTTGCGATCCTTGGCCTTTGGGTGTCTTGGCTGTCTTCACTTAAGGTGCTAGTTTTATTTCTGTTCTTGGGCGTCATTGTTGTGTGGAGCAGCAGAGAGAGGAGCAACACTCAACAGTAGTCAGAACTCCATGCAGTCAGCTCTTCTGGTTAGCATCACTCATTCACTCTACGCCAACCTAGCTTCTGGTCAGCAGCAACAGTTCTTCCAGCACGCCAAGCAGTAGCAGCAGTCTGCGCTCTCCAACAGCTGACCACAGCCGTACGGCATCCCATTTTGTCTAGTTTTCTATTTTCAATGCACCTTCAGCACTCCACGCAATAGTCCTTCTTGCTGACCTCTTTTTCTATTTGCCACGCCTTCAAGACAGACACCCCATCAGGTTGTACAGTATCCAGCACAGGTCTACATTTATTCTTTTGTTTTTTTCATGCAAACAAAAATTGGAATGTGTTTTTTGGTGCCCCTTCCTTGCCTGGCATCCCATGTGGGCCCTTCGACACGTGCATCCATCAATTATGTATTTGTTTCATTATTTTCAGTTAAAAATTGACTTGTAAAACAAAAATTAGTCAATTTTACTGAATATTTACTTTTTTAGACAGTTTTGTAATTTGGGGGTTTTCATTTAAAACTTCTATCTTCACCTGTCGAAGACAAAGGGTGAGGCCCAGGTTGGTGGGAGGTCAATTCCCCCTCACACAAACCTCCTTTGGATTCCTTGTTCTGTGCCGAATCCAACGACTAGTTGGAAGGCCACTTTCTCTCTCATAACAGGCATTTTTTTAATATTTTAGTGTTTTTTTGCAAAAACACTAGTTTACGAGAAAATTGAACCTTTAATATCTTGCAAACGGTAGCTCAAATTTACGTGCCATTTTTTTGCAAAAGTTTTTGTAATTCAATTCTCCACATCTTAGGCTTGTTATTTGTTAATAATGCACTATGTTATAAAGTTCATAAAATTTGGGTCTCTCGAGACACATTTTCCGCTGAGTTTGACATCCTGTTTGTTTATAGTCTTGCACTGATTGCTCTAAGATGGATTCTCGACTGAGCCTGACGTCTTTTGAGCATGCACTTGCATATTTTGGGGGGGCTCAACATTTCAGAAGGGTGTGATTAATTTTCACAACTTGAAAATATTTGCTTTCATTCTCCTTTCGGCATAATTTCACAACTTACAATGAACACAACTTCACCTAAATTCAGATAAAAATGGATTCTTTTCAACTTAAACCCCTAACACCCTTCAACTATCATGAATGGAAGGTTAAAATTTTAATCATTTTTAGAAGCAAAGGGTTGTATAAGATCACCCTCGGTACTAAAGTAAAACCCAACACTGATGTTGAAAAGGTCAAGTGGTACAACTATAGAGATGAAACCTATGGAATACTGAACTTGTCTGTGTTTCTAGAACTTCACTTCTATTTAGAATCCTCCAAGACTCCCAATGACATATGGGACACCTTAGAGAACTTATTTGGGAAGCTTCATGAGATGAGAGGTCATGAGCTTGAAAACAAACTCATAAGTCTAAGTCCTAGCAACTTTGACACCCTATAAGACTTCTTCACTAAGTTTAAGGCCCTTAAATTGCAATTGAAAGAATGTGGGATAGAGAAGAAAGATGATCAACTCATTCTCTCTATTCTCACCAAGTTAGGTCCAAGCTATTCAGTCTTTGTCTCCACATTCCATGCCACAAAAAGTGCCCTTGGCACTACATGGAAAATGCCTTCTTTGGATTCATTCATTGCCGACTTGACTAGGGAGCAAGATAAGCTAATTCAAATAGGCACAATGAAGTCTACTCAACCCCAAGCTTTGATAGCTACAAATGGTAAGGATAAGACTTCAACAAATGAGAAGAAGAAAAAAACAAGGACCAGGAGAAGAAAAAGGAAAACACCAATCCTACCAAAAAAAACACTGAGTCTTTATCCTCCAATGCTAAACCTAAGAAGGAGAAGGTTAAGTGTGCCTATTGTAAAGACAGGGCATGATGAACACAAATACATGAAGAAATAAATAGATCAACTAACTCATCTTTTAGAGAAGAAAAACGTAGGTGTTTCTGAGTCCATCACGCAGAATTCATCTACCCAAGATGCTACCAAGGTAAAAGGCAAGGGTAAGAAGAAAGAAAAGGGCAAGGCCCTTATAACTACTATAGCTTCTACATCATCATGGGTCATTGATTCAGGTGCTTCTTACCACATGGGCTCTTCACTAGTTGAGTTTTCATTTTTAGAGCCGTGTAGCATAACTTCAATTAGTTTGGGTGATGACACATCAATTTTCGTTACAAGGAGAGGGTCAGTTGAAATAGAAAGAGGAACATTCAATAATGTTTTAAGTGTTCCTTCTCTTTTAACTAATCTTCTATCAGTGTACCAAATCATTGACATTGGTCGGGGCATGAGAGTTGAGTTTTCACCAGATTCAGTGGCTATCAGGGAGTTGCATAGTGATACTATAGTGCCAATGGGTATGGCAGATCACCAAGCAAGGTTATACACTTTCTCACATTTTGCATCAGATTATTCTCCAATAGCATTGCTGACTCATTCAAATGGAGTTAGCAAATTATGGCATGAGCGGCTTGGCCACCTTAACTACCACTACCTTGAGCAACTTTGCAAACATGACATGGTCATTGGCTTGCCTCATGTCCAATTCTCAAAAGGGCTTTTCGAGGGGTGCTCCCTTGGGAAGCATCTCGAAGCAAAATTTAACTAAGGCAAAGCTTGGAGGGATTCATAACCTTTAGAGTTAGTCCACAGTGATGTATCAGGACCCTTTCCCAAACCATCTTTTATAAGGGCGAAGTACATCCTCACTTTTATTGATGATTTTTCTAGGTACACTTGGATATATTCTCTCAAACAATAGTCTAAAGTGTTCGAAAATTTTCTAGACTTCAAGGCTCTTATTGAGAAATAGAGTGAGAAATCCATCAAGGTTCTTCAAACTGATAATGGAGGGGAGTATGTCAGCATCAAGTTTTAATAGTTTTGCACCACAGAGGGGATTGATTTGTAGCGCACAATCACTTATAGTCCTTCATAGAATGGGGTTAGAGAATGCAAAAATAGGTTCTTAAAAGAGATGGGTAGCTATATAATTCACTCCAAATCCTTAGCATCACAGTACTGCGCTGAAGAATTCAATTATTCTTGCTACATTCAAAACATGGGTCCTGAGAAAGCTTTGAAAGGGATAACACCTTTTGAAGCTTGGCATAAAAATAAACCTGATGTTGAGCACCTTAAGGTTTTTAGATCCCTACCCATGGCCTCCATTCCAAAGAAGAAATGCAAAGCTATGGAATGACAGTCCAATCCTTGCATCTTTGTAGGATATCTAGATGGTATTAAGGGATATCACCTTCTAGATGGATTCCTTCCTTCTCACATCGGGTTTCACTAGGTGCCATTCTAATCCCAATGTCTACTTCTTGCGGTAGGATGATTCACTCTTGATTTTAGTTCTATATGTTGATGAGCTTTTGATCACCGAGAGTTCTTCATCAGCTATTGCAGTTGTGAAGGCATCTCTTTAGGATAGATTTGACATGATAGACTTGAGTTTGTTGCACTACTTCCTTTGCATCGAGATCTCACAATCAAATTTAGGGATTTCTCTTGCACAACGTAAGTATGCTTTTGACTTATTGGCTCGATTTCACATGACTGATTGCAAGCCATCTCTGACTCCCTTTCTATTAGGAGTCAAGTTTGAGGCTAACTATTCTTCACCATTGGTTGATGTGACTCGGTATTGACAACTTGTTGGTAGTCTCATCTACTTAACTCACACCAGGCCCGACATATCATATATAGTGGGACTTGTCTCCAGGTTCATGCAGGAACCTCATGGCTGCATTGGAAAGTAGTTAAGAGGATCTTGCATTACATACAAGGTTCACATAGATACGGCATTCATTACAAATTTGACATAGAGGTTGACTTGGTTGGATATACACAATCAAACTGGGCTGGTGATTCACAGACTCGCAAGTCCACTTTTGGTTATAGTTTTTCTCTAAGTTCTAGTTCTATCAATTGGTCGAGCAAGAAGCAAAATGCTATTGCTATATCATCGATAGAGACAGAGTACAGGGGAGATATTAATGTAGCTACTGAGGCTATTTGGCTCCAGGGGAAACTTTCTAGGTTTGGCATTCCTATTCCGCAACTGACCATCATTTATTGTGACAACCAAAGTACCATTTAGATTTGCAGGAATCTAGTTCAGCATCAACGGACTAAGCACATAGAGATTCACATGCATTTTATTTTAGAGATTATTCATAGTCAGGTCATTGATTTGATATTTTGCCAATCTTCAAAGCAGGTTGTAGACATCTTCACCAAACCTTTCACTGAGAGCAAGTTCATTCATCTACGAGCTCTTCTTCAGGTGTAGTCCACATCTGCAGCAACATCATCTTTGAGGGGGGGCCACTAGCCTCTTCCTTTCTTTTATGTCTCTCTTTTGGGGTGGGGGGAGAGTTTTTTCTTATGGATTTTCTCCTTTTCTCTATCTTATGGGAGATTGAATTTGTACATGGGTACCTCATCAGGCCTAGTTATCAGGACCCATTTTATATTTCCACACTGCCCACCTAAGCTATGCTTATGGGGGGTATTAGTGTAGGCTTTTATTTTTCCCCATTTTTAATTAGGAAAATTGTATTTCTTGTGCATACATGGAGTTTTCCTACATTTGTGGGATAGGCTAGCTTATGTTGAGGTGTGTGTCATAGATGTGTCATAGGTGTCATAAGAATGTCATAAGTAAATCCCTTGATGGAAGATACTTCTCTATTCTTAATACCTTGTCACCACCTTTCATGGAGGAGTTACAGTCTATTCTTGGGGTGCCTTGTCTACCTTTTGTGGAGGAGTTACTTACGTACTCTCCTATATGTATTCCTCACTTTGGCCATCTCATGTTAATTAGATTTTGGTTTTCTCTATTTTGTCTTGTGTAATTTGTCTTCTTGTGTAATTTTCAGATTACTTTAACATCTATGTGGTGTGCACTTGCTTCATCTCGTGTGATCACGTCTCCATTGCACTCGCATTATCCAGATTCTAGAAACAACTCCAATAGTGTAAAAAACCATCTTAACATTTATTGAATACATAATTCTCATATAAATTAATTTCAAAAGTTTATAATAATAATAACAATAATAACAACAACAACAACAATAATAATAATAATAATAATAATAATAATAATAATAATAATAATAATAATAATAATAATAATAATAATAATTTAAAAAAAAAAAAAACCATCCAAAACCTATAATATAACATATTTCACATTCTTTTTAAAGGAATTCCTATATATATTGTAATATTTTTTTAAAAATATATATATATCTATAATATTTCAACTAAATAATCAAAACATTAATAAAATATAATGTATAATAAAAATATTTTTCCATCAATTTTTAATGACTTACTGCTTCTCATGAACTCAAATTTTTATAGTGCATCTAGTGGACCATGAACACTCAAATGTGAGACTTTACGAAGTTATTTTTTCCACAAATGAAAGAAGTGCATCATCACTAAGATGCTTTGGGAGTACTATAGGTCCATATGTATGGAAATTATTTTTCCCCATTTAATACTCATACATAAAAGTGAAAGGGAGAAGATGTGAGAATAAATATTGAACCATCGAAAAATTTGTTTTTTAATATATCATCGAAACTTTTATAATAACATTCTGTTATTGAGAAAAAAAACATCATTTTCATTTCTGGTAAGTCATCAAAACCATAATAATGACATTTGTTATTGAGAAAAAACCATCATTTTCATTTTCGTTAAGTTTTATATAGTTTGGATGTTTAAAAAGGAGTTCAAAAATAGAAGTGCGAGTGATCAATTTCTTCTCTTTTTTGAAAAATGAAGTGCATATTCTCCATCAACTTATAAAAAGGGAATAATTCAATAAACTTTTGAGATAAGAATTCATTTCCTAATAAATAAAATATTATCATAATGGTCATGAAAATATCTATTTAATTTTAAGGTTTATTAAATTAAGGTTAATGTTTATCATTTGTATTGAAGTAAAATGTATAAATTGGATTTGAGAGTCATTTCTTTCATTATTGGAGATTTTATTCTATTTTGTATATATATTTGTTGACTGTACAATAATAAATAGACGTTTTTATTTTATAAATTATTTATAAAACAATTATTTATTACATGAAACAACTTACCTTTCCTATTTAATATACTCTCCCATTTATTTTGACTTAGTAGTTATGGAGACCCACACAAATAATGTAAATACAATTAAAGAGACTTTATTATACATATTTACTATGGTAATGATATGCATGAATGATTCTATGATTTCAAAAGTTCAATATGAACTCCACCATTTTTTCAGAGCATCTCATGCAGCCATTTCTTAATTATTTATGATTATCCTAGGTTTGCTTAAATTTCTTATTTGAAGGTCTCTGTAATCCAGACATACACCTTCACATATTTGTTTAATGTTTCTTGGCTGAGTTTTTTCTCCCTTCCATTGGCATTAGAATTCCAATGATGGTGGTTGGATATTTGGGTTATATGTTTATGTGGAAGCGGTGCTTTTTTTGAACTTTTTTGCATTTGTTTGCATTGGATTGGGTTTCTTCTATATTGATTGTTGCTCCACCTGTCTTCCATTCCCACTATTTGGCAGCTCTTATGGCTCACCCCACAATGAATCTCCTTCTAGAGTACCACTTCATGGCCATGGAGCTCCACCCTATATCACTCAGCTCGCCACTTTAAACATAGCTCCTCTACTGATCTGCCACCAGCTCTCCACAGCCTACAAAAACACTGAAAAATTATTTTGTGGGTAGTTTCCTGACATTGGAAATTGGCAATAGTAAAAGGAATCCTAAAGAGCATCTTACCTCCATGTAAACAAGACTTATAACGATGTTGGCAATCCTGTTATATGTTTATCGTTGGACCATTCACAATTAAAGATATCATTAGATTTGAATTAGGGTTTAGAATGTGTAGATTGTTATTTCTAATTGCTCCTTATCTATTCCAAGCACCTATAGTGCATCTTGGCTCCTCTTGGCCCTGAAATCCACATCTACATGTTGCTTCATCATTACGTGTCATACTATCTCATCATTGTGGATACCATGGAAATCAAAGAAAAAAAATAATGTCAAAATAAATATGGTGGAATTGTTTGAGAAACTATTCTGTGCATTCTCTCAGTCGTGTTTGGCATAACGGCCCTCACCATAACCGGCGCAAACCAAAGGCCTCTATTTCATGCGTATCAGGACTTTCGACTTATTATCCTCCCACACAACGACAGATCTAGCTGCCTCCAATCATCCTGTCATGAATGCTTGTAATTCACCAAGCCAGTGGTTTCTGAAAACCTCCTTCCCCTGTAATTCTCAACATCATATCTCCTGGTTGATTTGCTCAGCATGGTCGCTTCATTTCACTCTGAGCTTGTGATTAGAAACTATTGTCTATGTGACTATAAAAGTCATGATTGAAGGCATCCTTAGAGGAAGAACATAGGAAGATGATTTTATCAAGAGACGCACTACCCACAAGGCCTTCACCTTCCTTTCCTGTCATCGTCATCCTCCCATGGTTGTCCAACTGCCTGTTTATGAGCAATTTGAGCTCTCTCTCCAAGTGTCTAACCGAGAAGAGCATTTTTTTGGATATACACCCACACTACTCGCCCCTGCTTCCTTTGCTGATAATGATAGTTTTTTCACTCACATGCATCTGCCTTTCTCCAACATATTTATTGACATTGTGTTATGTTGGTTAAGAGTCAGAGGTAAGAATAATAGAAACATAGAGCTACTGCTCTATTAAAATTTTATATTGAATAGACAAAAACAAAACATTTCATATGCTAAGTCTAGCACACTGAAAAATAAAAAATGTATATTTCTATTCAAGCAGAGCTTCAACGCTTCCATACATAAAATTAAGAAAATATAGGGAAGCTTCTTATATATATAAAAATAGAGCAAACATTTTTTTTTAAGTCTCTACACACACACTAATTCAAACGACACATAGTCTTCCTTATTTTCTATGGTGAAAGGAAGACCATACTCCTAATAACTTCTCTGCACAAGAAATTAATTAGACAGAAAGGTGAAGGGACAACAAAAGTATGGGGAAAAATACATAATAATGAAGACAAGATTGTATGGGAGAGTTGAATAGAGGCATGGAGATAGACAGATCAGTCCTTTAGAAGGACTTCAACATTTATGATAAAAAAGTGTTTTGTTTGATGCATTCATTGAGGGTAGTTGGGATTACATTCCAACACTCCCCCTTAATCACAACTACTGCCATCTAGAACTCCCAAACGATCTCTCAAATATTCAAAGGATTCTTTTCCCAGTGGCTTGGTGAAGATATCTGCATACTGATCTTGAGACCTAAAAAAACCAAAAAGATCTCTCCATTGTTAATCAACTCTCTAATGAAATGATATCTTGTGTCTATATGTTTGCTTTTCTTGTGAAAAAATGGATTCTTTGACAATGTTATAGCTTAGTTGTTGTCACAATAGATCTTTGTTGCTTCTTCTTGTTCTTGCCTGAGATCTTTCAACATTCTTCTCATCCAAACTACTTGACATGATGCACCTGTGGCTGTTACATACTCTACTTCCGCTGATGAAAGCGTAACTATTGGTTGTTTTTTTAAGTCTATGAAACTACACCTGTTCCAAAATGAAAAAAATAACTTGAAGTGCTCTTCTTATCATCAATGCTTCTTGTACAATCACTATATCTATATCCAATCAGCTTGAACTCATGTGACTTTGCATACTGAATGCCATAGTTCCTTGTTCCACTCACATATATGAGAATTCTCTTTCCTGCTTACCAATGAGTGTCCTTTGGAGACTCCATGAACCTTTAAATGAGACTAACTACATACATTATTCTAGGCCTTGTGGGTATTAAATACATGAGGCTATTAACAAGCCTTTTATACAAAGTTGGATTAATGTTGCCTCCTTTATCATGCTTGCTTAATTTCAGTCTTGAGACAATTGGTGTTGGAGCTGATTTGCAATTTGTCATGTTAAACATTTTCAAATTTTCATTTGCATACTTAGATTGGGAGATGAATATGCCATTACCATTTTGATTTACCTCAATGCCAATAAAATACTTCATGAGACCTAAATCAGTCATTTCAAACTCCTTTTTCATAGCTCCTTTGAACAAATCAATTGCCAAATCACCTGTGAATATCAAATCATCAACATACATGAAAATAATTATGATCTCACCTTGCTCATTCATCTTGGTATATAGTGTAGGCTCTTTGTTGCACCTATTGAATCCAGTTTGTAAAAGATAGGAGTCAATTCTAATATACCAAACTCTTGGGACTTGCTTGAGTCTATAGAGTGCCTTTTTCAGTTTGTAATCTTTGTTTTCTTGACCCAAAATGTCATACCTAGGTGGTTGTTCCACATAAGCTTATTCTTCAAGGTAACCATTCAAAGAAGCTGATTTTACATCTATTTGGTAAACTAGCCACTTGTTTTGAGCTGCTATTGCAATTATAGTTCTCACAGTGTCTAATCAAGCTACTAGAGCAAATGTCTCACTGTAATCAACCCCAGGCTGTTGTGAATATCATTTTGCCACTAGTCTCACTTTATGCTTTTGCACATCACCATTTACATCTAATTTGGTTTTGTAAACCCACTTCACTCCTATAACATCCTTGCCTTTTGGAAGGCTCACTAACTCCCATGTTTGATTCTTTTCTATTCCATCAATTTCATCATCCATTGCATTTACCCATTTTCATCATTAATTGCATCTTCATAATGAATAGGACCTTCTCCTTGTGAATAAAATGCAAAGAGAGAAATCATACCAGCATTCTTCTCACCTTCCTTTTGATCATAAATGTCTCCTAAACTTCTTATTTTTTTTCTCCTCAAGCTTGCCAATGTAGGATTTGACATATCACTTGAACTTGGACTTGTGGAATGTGGACTTGATGGTCCTGCACCTTGATTGCCACTTGTAGATGGTGTTTGTTGTACATTTAAAGTATTGGATGCTTGAATGTGTGGAGTTGTCCTTACACTTGATGATGGTGTCATTTGATGACCACTTTGTTGAGCCTAAATGGGTGTGGAAGGAGTCACATTTGATGGAGTACCTGTTGTTTTAAAATCTTCTCTATCTTCTTGAGGTAAGTTGGCTGCAATATTAATTATCTTCTCCAAACTTCCATCCCATGCTTCATCTTCTACTGATTATAAATTTCTTTGTTATTGGATTGTATAGTTTGTATGCCTTAGATTCATCACTATAACCAACAAATATACACTTTTCTCCCTTGTTGTCCAATTTTCGTCTCAACTCATCTAGCACATGTGAATATGGCACACATCTAAATACTCTCATTTGAGCAACATTATGTTTCCTTCTTGTCCATGCTTCTTCATGAATTGTACATCTTTGTTGATTATAAATTTCTTGGTTATTGGATTATATAGTTTGTATCCCTTGGATTCATCACTATAACCAACAAATATACACTTTTCTCCCTTTTTGTCCAGTTTTCTTCTCAACTCATCTGGCACATGTGAATATGGCACACATTATGTTTTGTTCTTGTCCATGCTTCTTCAGGAATCATATTATTCACACTCTTGGTTGGACATCTATTCATAATATATGTTGCACAAGCTACAGCTTCAACCCAATATTCATTTGACAAATGCTTTTCTTTCAAAATGCTTCTTGCCATTTCCATGATTGTTCTATTTTTTCTTTCGACTACCCCATTTTGTTGAGGTGTGTACCTGGTTGTGAATTGGTTGTGAATTCCATGGTCTTTACAAAAATTTAGAAATTCATTTGAGATGTAATCACCACCTCTATCTATTCTTAATGCTTTCATGTAGTACCCACTTTGCTTCTCAACAAGTGCCTTGAATTGATAGAAGAAATCAAACACTTCATTCTTTTGCCTTAGAAAGTAGACCCATGTTTTCCTTGAATAGTCGTCAATGAAAGTCAAAAAGCAGAATCTTCCACCAATTGATGGTGTTTTCATTGGCCCACATAAATCTGAATAAACAATCTCTAAAGGTGCCTTTGCTCTAATTGACTTGCTAGTTGGAAATGTCTCTCTATGTTTCTTTCCCAAGATACATCCTTCACATACTCTTTCTAGTTTCTCTATCAATGGCAAACCCTTTACCATACTCTTCCTATGCAGCAAATTTAGACCTCCAAATTTGAGATGCCCAAATCTTAGATGCCATAACCAATTTTCATCTTTCATTTCTACTTGAAAGATGGTTTGTGTAACTGCTGCAACCTTTTCTTTATCCACTTGTGGGTTCATTGTGGGCTATGCTTGAGCATATTCCAAATTTAAATCTAGCTTAATCTTTAGGGGAAACATTCTATTGTTTGTTGTTTTCACTTTAACAATAAGCTGATTACTTGGAAATTTATCTAAAATAGTGCATTCTTTGTTTTTGAAGAAGACTCTATACCCCTTTTGAACAAGCTTCCCAATACTCATTAGATTGTCTTTTAGACCAGGCATAAAATACACATCTGAAATATACTTCTTCTCCCCCTATTTAGTTAGAATGTTGATATTTCCTTTGCCCATAATTGAAACTTTGTTGTCATTACCCAATGTGACATCTGATTTTACAATTACATCTAAACTTGAGAACATTTCTAAGTTCCCTATCATATGATTGCTGCAACCTGAGTCTAAAAACCATACATCCTTCTCATTTTCTTGTGCCACATTGCATGCTATGAATATATTGCTCTGATTTTGGTTTTCTCTTGTAATGTCTGCATTTTGTCTACCAAAACTAGATTGTTTTTTCCTACATTCATTTGAATAATGCCCATATTTATTACAATAATGACATCGGATTTGAAATTTGGCATACCTTTGACCGTGTGGTTGATTTTGAGATGGGTTTGGGCTTTATTTTTGGCTACTGCCTCTTCCACTTGAGTTTGATGGGCTACTTCTTCCACCTCTATAAGAATTCCTTCTTCTACCACTGAAATTCGATCTTCCTCTGCCTCTACCATGCCTAATTGAAGCTTGTGTCTTGAATGCATGCTCTAATGATGAATTTGCTGACTTGCTTAGTCTATGCTCATGTGAGATGAGAGATGCATGGAGCTCATCAACTGAAAACTGTGAGAGTTTCTTTGTTTCCTCTATGGTCACAACTATGGATTCAAACCTTGTGGGTAAACTCCTTAAAATCTTTTCAACAATCCTAGTATCTTTAAGTGTCTCACCATGAGATCTAATTTAATTAACTAAACCCATCACTTGTGTGAATAAAGTGTTTATTGAATTTGAATCCTTCATGAATATTGTTTCAAAATCCCTTCTCAACATTTGTAACTTAGTTGTCTTAACCTTTGCCATCCCTTGATATTTTATTTGAAGAATATCCCATGCCTATTTGATATGCTTGAAATATGTAAAAGAGATATTTGGAGTTCCTCTTTTTATTATCCCTCAATAGATCTTTCTCTGCTTGAGATAGAGCATTGTATGCTACTGCATCTGGGGGTTCTAGAAAGTCATTCTCTACAACATCCCATATGTCTTTAGAATAAAAGAGTCCCTTCATTGTTATGGACCAATAATCATAATTTTCCCATTAAACTATGGGATTTGAGTATTTGTTAAACTTGTGCTTGTGTTTACCATTGTTGACTATGCATACCTTTGCCTTGAAAAACCTTTGTTGGAGCTCTTTGTCAATGAAATCCTTTGCACTAATAACCTTCAGCTTTTCTAAAACTTTATTTTCAAGAGCAACCTTTGGCTCTGATACCACTTGTTGGTTAAGAGTAAGAGGTAAAAAAAATAGAAACATAGAGCTAATGCTATATTAAAATTTTATATTGAATAGACAAAAATAGAGCATTTCATATGTTAAGTCTAGCACACTGAAAAATAAAACATGTATATTTTTGTTTAAACAGAGCTTCAACTCTTCCATACATAAAATTAAGAAAAAATAGGGCAACTTCTTTTATATATAAAAATAGAGCAAAATCTTTTTTTACTCTCTACACACACACTAATTCAAACAACACACAGTCTTCCTTATTTTCTATGGTGAAAGGAAGACCATACTCCTAATAACTTCTCTGTAGAATAAATTAATTAGACACAAAGGTTAAGGGATTGCAAAAGTATGGGCATAAATACATAATAATGAAGATAGGATAGCAATGTATGGGAGAGTTAAATAGAGGCATGGAGATAGACAGATAAGTCCTTTAGAAGGACTTCAACATTTATGAGAAAATAGTGTTTTGTTTGATGCATTCATTGAGGGTAGATGGGATTATATTCCAACATGTTAGAGGGATATCATGGAGATGATCTAGAGCACCACCAAACTCAAACCCTAAAAAGGAAAAGACTTTTTTAATTCCTTTTTAATTAGAAGGAACCTCAACAAGACTTCAAATAGAAGTTTTCACTTCATGAAGTTAGAAGAGTTATCTTGCCAAAGTGATTAGTGCATTTTCCCTTAAAATCTTTCTATGAGTGGCCAGGGGTTCAACCTTTTACTCAAAGAATTTTTTTTAATGGTGGTGGTCACATATTAAAATATTTTTTGTGGTGTGATTTATTTTTAACGGGGAGTATAAAGTTTTTTTGAAAGTCACACATGTAATTTTTTCAAAAGTGGTGATTTATTACGGGGCCATTACTTCGTGGGGCTCCTTAGTTTTTTGAGGGTGAATTTTAATACGTGACAAACATCATTCTTAAGTGGTCCTTTTTTATCCCTTTTTTTTAAATGATGATTTTTTTAAGGAGATATTTCATTTAAAATAGATAAATTATAAAGTGGATAATTTAAATGAAGGTCGCACTTATTATTTTTGAGGTTTACATTTTCTATTTCATTAGTTTAAGATGGAAGGTGTGGTTCAATTTGATAGAAGGTCAGAGTCGCTCAAAAATAAAACAAACTTGTTCTCACTCTTCTTTACTTTTATTATTTTGAGATCATTATTACTGCACTTCTACCATCTTAGTCCACATTTTTGTCCTTGTCATCACACTTTTCAGACCAATGGACACACTTTTTGGTGGAGTTTGACATCACATTTCTAGTTTACATTGTCTTTTGTGTCACTTTTTTTACTCACAAATACATTTTTAGTAGAGCCTCACTGCCTACATAACTGAGAAAACCTTTTTGCCACTTATATTTTTTGGCCACACATTGATCTTATTATTGCAATTGATGTTTTTACCCATACTATTGCTGCACACTCTATATAGCCTACATTAGTTCTACCTGTATACATGTCTTCCCATTTTTTGAGAAGCATCTATAGGCCATTATTACGCATATCTATCATGTTACATGGATGTCTCAACATGGCAATGGTTATTTCGTAGGTGTTTCTTATGAGATTCATTGATTACATAATTCCTATTTTTATATGATTCAATATTCATGAGGATGTAAAGCAAATGAGTTATGTTAAAACTTTCACTCATGCTTGAGCAAACTAATATTATAGATGTCAAATGTGATCATCATGACACACAACTTTCACAATAATTTTTCCTTTGAGATGGATTTATGATCACTTGTGGTGGAACAAGCATTCTTCACCAAGATGTTACCACCATGGTTCCTCCATTATTCATCTTTTTTGTTCGCATATTGCTCCCTTATTTTAGGAGAAACTCTCTTATTGTTGATGGCATGTTCTACATATTGATAGCATTATGGGTTTATTACATCATCTAGTGTATTTTTTGAGATATTTTTTTGTACTCACATTGATTTATAAAGTGCGATGGGGATTTGGTTGAGTCAGCTTTCCCTACCTTCATGTGTTTGTGTGTTCTATTCGAGACACCTTTAGACACTTTGAGTCGATTGACTTTGTCATCACCACCAAGGCCAACATTTAGAGAGATAAATGATTTATATCTTTGACACCTATTTGATTTTTGATAGTCTCCTTCTTATTTGTTATGGATTTTGATATCCTTCTAAAGAGTATCTATTATGGGGAATGTAGTGTTAGCATGGCAATGTCCAAGTAGTGGATTTAGTCCACTCATATAGGCTTTTTTTGTATCTCTCCACCCATCTAGTAGTAAAGGGTGTATTTTGTATATCATACATCTTAGGTTGTTTCATTCCATAATAACCCTTGGCACACCACATCTTCTAGAAGTAGATCAAATTTAATTGGTAAACTTTTGTGTTATTGACTCCTGTTATAGTCTCTTTTTTGTAAGATCTATTTTGGTGAATTCCAGTGTTAGTTATTTTTTAAGATCAAGAAGTGGATCCATACCACTCATGAAGATTTGAGTTCCATTGATGCTTTTGAGTCCATAGAGTGTATTTTTATTTGATGGCCTTTGTTTCATCAAGTCCACCTTTTCAGCATTATGTTCAAGTATTGAGTCATTTACTTCCTTGGGACACCTTGTAGCATATGCTTTTTTCACTCTCAAATTTAGCTAATTTTAATAGTTTTTTGGGTAACTAGGGGTGATAAATATAATCTTTGGTGACTCTATTTCTCTAATATTTTGATATCAGTGTTTTTTATATGGTTAGTATAGTACAAAGTACTAGTTCTTATTTGACTTGGTAGTTACAGTGAATTATCTTCCATGTATTCTGGTAAGATGGATTGGTTCACATAGTCACACCTTACATTTCATTATGATTTTTTACATGGATACCTAATCAAACCTAGTTGTTGGGACCTATCTTATTTCTTTGTTTTCCTTTTCTCACTTCTTATTTTGCACTCAAGGGAGAGTATTGGAGTAAAACATATAACTTTGATTTGGGAGTCATTTGTTTTATTGTTGAAGATGTTATTCTATTTTTTTCAAGTATTTTATGAATGCATAATAATAATAATAATAATAATTATTATTATTATTATTATTATTATTATTATTATTATTATTATTATTATTATTATTATTATTATTATTATTATTATTATTATTATTATTATTATTATTATTATTATTCCATAATTCATTACATGAAACAACTTGCTTTGTCTATTTAATAGTAACTCCCATATATTTTGACTTGATCATTATGGAGAACTAAATCGATGATGTAAATATAATTATAAAGTATTTATTATACATATTTATTATGTATATGTAATCTTTCTATGTAAAATATTATGGTAATGGTATGTAGGAGTGATGATGTAGTTTCTTGATTTAAATATGAACTCCATCACTTTATAGCTTTCATACATAATAATAAATAAGAAAGAAAAAAAAATTAAATGATTTAAATTTATTAATTATAAAAATATATTTAATATTTCTATTTTATAAAACATAATAATTTATTTTTAAGGCCATATAAAATGAAAAATATATTTTTTTTAAATATGATCAAAATTATAAAAGATTATAGTAATTATATAAATATTTGTTCATGTTTCCTTTGTTAAAAATATCCTATCTTTTAAAGGAATATATTGAATGGATAACTATCATTGATATTATAACCAATAAAGTGGGGTTGAGTACCATATGTAATTCTTATTTAGTCATAGTGTCTATAAAATACATGTCGTATCAGATTTAATAATATGGAATACATCTTGACTAAAAAAAATCCAATTATCTCATAATATAATGATTAATTTTTTATCTTTCAATATTTAGTAACATATTATTTTTAAGTGATAAGATGGTTCACATATTATTGGGTGTATTTATTTTAAAGTTTGCTTTTTAGTTTTATTAAATTTTATTGGATTCGTATTGACTAATTAAAATATTAATTATTTATTGGGATAGTTTTCTTCTTTTAAGTATATCAATTTTTTAACAATTAATCTTCAAATATATAAATTTAAAAACTAATTAATATATCTCACAAAAATTAAGTGGTCAAATCACAATTATAAATAATTATTACAAATCTTAAAAATTACTCAATATAATTTTAAAATTTAGAAAAAATATTAATGTACAAATATTTTGTGCATATAAACTATGACACATGTTTTATTAATTACTACCAACTAGACTCAAAATTATTTTCCTAAAATATTAAAGTGTATATATCTTTTTATTGTGAAATTATAGGACATGCTATATATTGATCTTTATTTTATTTCTTATTTTTTAAATAATTATACATTAAAAAAATATTAATTCAAAATAAAAACATAACGAAATATACAATTACATATAACACAAATATATGAACTAAGATATATCAAAATCCATCAAAATATTTGAAAAAAAAACACAACAATCAAAACAAAACAAAATAAAATTGAAGCTACTTTTCAAAGAAAAAATATACACTTTCATGTTATTATTTTTGTAGGATTTTTATTATTTTTTAAATCATAATTATTAGACTTGGTCTATACATGGACATCAAGCATGTCTTATTAAAAAACAATAATTATAATAAATTTAATCAAATATTTTTATTTGTTCATCCTTTTATTTTGTAATTTTAATTTTTTTATTTTAATTTTAATTTATTATTTTTTAAATGTAATATCTTATAAATTATTTCTCTTACATTTTTTTTGGTTCTTGCTCGCTGAAAAATATACCTTTTAAATCAGCACCTTATGAAATAAAATTGGAAATGTGATATTCGGCTACATTAATAAGATGAGACTAAGATGTAATATTTTGTACAATATTAAAGCTATTTTTATCTTTGTATACACATAGTGGAGTATAATTATTAAATCAATTTAGGTGGAAATACCTTAATGGATTATGTAATTCATAGTTACATATCAATCATAATGCTGGTGATAAAGTTATTTCAGTTTAATACACTCCCCCTTTCATTTTTTAATATTTTAAGCTTTTAAACATCCCTTAGGGTTATGTTTTATAGTCATATACAAAACATCCTTAGATTATTCTTCTAATATGTCACTATTAGATGTGTTTTTTTAATTTTTTTCTCTTAACAATTATTAGTCAAAATTTATTTAAGAGAAGTCTATAGTCAACAAACTTGATTAGACTCCATTAATGTCTACCTACAACAATCATTTTCGTAAATAATTTCATATTATTTATCTAATCTTCATATATGTTGAAAATTTAGTAATGTTTATGATGTGAGCTAAATTCATTTCTCTTTAATATTTTATAAAATATCAATTTTCTATAAATAGTAATTTCTAAAATTAGAATTGTTATATATATATATATATATATATATATTATATATTTTTACATTTATTAGTTCTAAGATATTCATTATTTTATTGAAAATAAAATGAAAAATTTATCATCATTAAAAAAGGTATTAGTGTGTTGGTGTGTGATATATATATATATATATATATATATATATATATATATATTTATTTATTTATTTATTTGTACATTTATTAGTTCTAAGATATTCATTATTTTATCGAAAATAAAGTAAAAAATTTATCATCATTATAAAAGGTATCAGTGTGTTGGTGTGTGATTAAAATTCAAAATGTTACTCCATGCAATGAATAAATGTTCTATATGTATTATAATTATTAATATATAATTATATAAATTATAATATTATATAATTATGTAACTATTTTCATAAAACATTTTTCATAATTATATGTAACATTATACACACAAAATATGTGTATATATAGTATAATAATATTATATTATGTTATGTTATGATATAGGTAACCAACCAATTTTAAATAAATCATTACATACAATAAAATAATTTACCACATAGCCATGTCATTATAGTCACAACAAACAATGGAAAAAAAATGCCTTGAAAAGTGCTTCAGCACACTAAAACGGATAATATATGAGTTTTATTTTTATAAATGCTTAAATTTAAAATGAAAAACCTTATTTAATTGATAAAAACACAATGAAAATTTAGAGAGAATTTAAAATGTAAGCTGACATTAAAAGATAAAGGTAAAGTTTTAATGGAAACAAGATCACGATCTTAAATACTTATTTGTATGTTATAGAGAAGAAGAAAATACTTTCATGAATTAGGTACTTATTAAATAGGATTAAGAATCAAATATAATTTATATAATCATCCAAAAAAAATATTTAACAAAATGTAAACTTCAATCTATGTTTTTTGTGTCTTAAGTTTTTTAAAACTATATCACCAAACCTTCTCTACTTAAGAATAGTTGAGGGATAGTATGAAGAGATCCAAAAAGGAATCATAACATGAAAATGATGTTATAAAAAGGATAAAGATAATGTATTTTTATTTTTTTTATTTTTTAAATGAAATCATAAGTTTTTATATTTATACAATTGTGTTTGAGAAGAAAAAATTTCATTCCATGAAATTTCATCTCTTATAATATAAATTAGAGAACGCAAAGGTCAATGTAAGATTTTTATTTTTAAAATTATTAAAATTAAATTATGAATCCTTCCCAACTTAAACACTTCAAAATGTAGTTCATCATGAAATGTTAGAAAATAAAAACATATAAAAACAAAAAATAGAACACACAGATTGCTACAACAATCATGGAACAAGATTTTTATTAATCTTCTTGAATCTTGCAGATCTTCTTGATCTTGCTTGTCTTGCTCAATTACAATACTGCCCCATGGGTTTATTAAATATATTTGAAAGCAAACAATAATTAGAAAATCAAACTGAAGACTAATTTTAGTCTTTACATGCAAATTGAAATTGAACTGCTTCTCTAACAGTTTAACTAACTATTTGATAACTGTTGTGCATGCATGTGGAGTGGAGAAATTATCTCCTATTAACTTCAGTTTCTAACACTCCCCCTTAATTTCTACCACTAACAACTTCAACATTTACAATGCCTTAATTTTGTCTCTCATGCGGAATACACCGCCTTGCGAAATACATCGCCTTATATGTGGAATACACCACCTTGCAAAATACATCGCCTTATATGTGGAATACACCACCTTGTAAAATACATCACCTTATATGTGGAATACACCACCTGATATAGCCTAGATTGAGGCTATGAACAAATACAATTACTCAATGAGCATTCACTCAACACTTAAGACTGAGGAGTAGCCTCTCGAAAGGCTATCAATGGACATGCTTATGTCCAACACTGCAAGCTTCCTACTTGCTTACCTTTCTTTCACCTAACGCTTAACTACTCAGGTTTCCTCTCAGGACTCTACTGGGTTCTTTCCATATTGGTCTAGATTTGCCAATGATCAGCCTGATCTTTAGACACTTTGACAACTTCACTCATTGTTCAACACACACACGTTCATAGCTTCACACATTATTCAACACACACACTTTCACATCTTCACTCACTATGTAACACAAGCTTTGCTGAGCTCTTACTTATCAAATGTGGTTCTATGACCATGAATACATATCGATCGTTATGCTTACCATTTCCCTAGCCCGACTTGCAAAAACAAGAGGATTTCACTTAGAATGTTATGGCATTCAAAAACAGCTAACTGCAAAGCAACTTTTATTTCATTAATAAAGCGGTGACGTCATTCAATAACATCTCCTATCTTTTGTAGGCTATGATTTTCTTGTTTTTGGCTTCTCTCCTTCTTTGGGCAGCTTCTTTTTGGCCTTGCCTGCCTTCTTCTTTGCTAGCTAGATTCATATTTTCCATGTTTTGTGTGCTCCTACATTGACTCAGCTTTTCCACGATCCATGGTGCTCCTCTTGGATGCAGTTACAATGAAATCTCCTTCAATGATTCTACATTTAGCTCGACTGAGCTCTATCTGATCATGCCTTCAGTGGGGTGCTTCTTCTCCATGAATTTTTTTGATGAATCTACTGGTGAAGTGACTCAAAATGTGGACCTTTCTGTAATAGGTTAGACATATATGCTTTTGTTATGATTTTCCTTATCCTTTTGTTGTGCATCACCTATTCCATGTCACGCTTCTGACTATGTGCTTCTCACCTATGATCTTCATCCTCAACATCCTCCTCTTTGGAAGAAGTGTCATCTTCTTCATCTTCTTCATTTAAATGAGATTCGATCTGGGAACCACCATATCCAAAGCCATTACTAAGATTATTGGCATTACTTAGCACAAATCTGATAGTTTCTTCTTCATCCTCATCACTTTATTCACTATCATCGTCTTCATCCAGGGTAGTTCTCCTGTTGTCAACCAGGCTAGTTCTTATGCTTGGGTTGCACTGCATACAGCAGCTCAAATGCTCCAAACACAACTGAGCTCAAAATAGCTTCTTTTGCCACATTGGTGACTACCTCCACAAACTACTTTGATATTATTGTGCTTCTTCGACTGCTCAAGGGAATCGAA
>JARHVA010005268.1:525000-530000 GCA_037957365.1 Torreya grandis | reverse complement strand
GGTGGATGAGATAGGAAATTGAAGAATGTGTTTAATTTATTTTATCTTAGATGAGAGGTCTATTCTAAATATTTTCTTCTAATTTTTTCTCTAGCATGGATTCCTTGAATGTCACATTCAAAATTCTTAATTTAGATAGTGATACCATGAAAGGATTGGAAAAACCATTGTTAAAAGATACATAAATATGAATATGTTTGGTCCATTGGTTCTCATTAGGGTTACAATAAGTGTGAATTTCACTCTAGTTGACAAACTAAAACATAGTATGTGAATCCTAAATTAATCCAAACTCTATAAATAAATAATGAAGCCAAAGAATATTGTGACTCATTTTGACTACTACCATATACTCTGCCTTTATAGATGAAAGTAAAATAGCTTGCTACTTATTGTAAACCAAAATAACTAGAGAATAACCAAAATAAAAAAATGTATACATGAGAAAAACACTTATCATAAATATAACATGTCCAATCTAAACTAGTATAGCCAACAAACTATGTAGAATTGTTGGTGTAATTTAATCTAAAGTGGAAATTTCACTGTAGATATTGAAAAATAATTTTGATATCTTACCAGTGATTGTCATGAGGATAATGTGAAAATTGAGATAGAATCCCAATTGAAAAATAAATATCAGAGTATGGGTCAGTCACATGATACTTCCAATGAACTACCTAGACAATGAAAGATCATAAATAGGAATAGAGTAGGTAGAAGTAAGAGTGACTATGAATGGAAAGGTGATGAACTTGGCTTGCAATCCTACATGCAAAAAATGTTAAAGAAGGTTAAGGGTTTACTTTCACTGAATCACATGAATCCATGAATTTGATTAATAATTCCACAAACTATAGAAAAAGTGGAAAATACTGAGATCTATCATATCAAACAACATTGAAAGATACTATTAAATAGACTAAATCTAAGAATAACTAATTACAAGAGTAAAATCATCAAAATATAAAAATAATATAAAAATATCATTTCTAACATGTTGTATAAATAACATAGGATTTAATTAGTAGTGAATAAAGACAATATATAGAATAAAATAATCCATCTTCTCATAGTAGGCCTAAGGGACCTATTTGAGACCATAGATAGACCTTAAAAGTATAAAAACAAGAGAATAATCATGAAAAACCTAATATTTTACTCCATGTAGATTCTTTCCATCAAATATCCATGTAAAAAGGCACTCTTTATGTCTATCTAGTATAATTCCCATCCCTATGATGCGATCAGAGAAAGTATAAGTTGCATAGAATCTATTTGGGAAACAAGGTAAAATATTATTAGAGTAATCAACTCATTTAAATAATGAGAAAAGCTTTGATAGAAGACATCAAGTATACTTGTCAATGGACACATTAGCCCCATATTTCGTGCAGCATATACACTTACACCTAACAAACATCCTTCCCTTAGGAAGAGAGACCAAATCTGAATTATGATTATTCATCAAAGAATAAGAATCATCTGTCATCACATCATCATGCTCATGTATCACATGAACATGTGAAAAATACTATGGATCGACAAAAAATACCTAACATAGAATTCTAGAACCTATAGAATGTGCATGATGATATCTAGTGGGTGAAACATCTTTTATGAAAGGTGTTTCATTAAAAATTATAGTATGAGTGCATTTAATCATAGTGGGAACATGATCCACATATAAGTATACATACACAACCTCTTTAGTGTCCTCTTCAACTGTCTAAAAAATGAAATGATCCTCAATATGAAGTGAAGAATCATCAATGGATGGAATCAATGAATAACAAGAAGTTGTGGAAGAAGATGAATATTCACGAGAAGATAAAATCTCATAAAACTAAACATGTGTTCTCAAAATAACATTGTGAGTATCAAGATCAAAAATTCAATAAGATCTCTTGTCCTCACAATACCCTTTTCTTATCCAATGATTTCATTTTATTATTTGGTATAAAATCGAAACCATGGCTCCCAAAAACTTGAAAAAATAAGACATTAGGATTAATTCTAAACCAATCCTTCTCTAGAGTCACATGCTCAAGTGTTCTATGTGGTTTTAGACTCTAACTCTAGTTTGCATAATTAACTACTTATTCCTAGTATACAAGAGGTAAAACTCAAGAATGCATCATGCAGTTAGCCATATCCTTTAAATTTTGGTTTTTCCTTTATATTATCCCATTATAATTTAGATTATAATAAATAAAATGTTGGTTAAAAATGCCATGATTTGATAAAAAATCATATAACTCTTTGCATAAGTACTCACCCAACATTATTAGTGCCAAGCTTCTTTGAGTTACTAAAATATTTATTTTTAACCAAATTTCTTGAGACTTTAAAGTGTGAAAAAACATTCACTCTTGTAATTGAGATAATAAACCCAACTAAACCAAGAAAAAATATCAATAAATTTAAGTGCATTCTTGGCTCCATTGAAAATAGGTAGTATAAAAAAATGTCAAGTCACTGTGTATACATTGAAGCCATGAAGAATCTCTCTTGGACATACCCTTAGGAAATATATGTTGGTGTTGTTTCTCTAATGCACAACTAGGGAAAACTCTATTAAAATAAGAAACTATAGGAACAATATCAAGTATACCATGAGTGCTCAACTCCTTTAATTATTTGTAATTAAGATGTTAGAATCTCTCATTCTAAAGCTTACTATTAGAATTGGCATGACAAACAAAACAAGCCCCCATAGAATAAGCATCATTAAAATTCTAAAAGTGATATAGTTAATAATAGTGATCAAAAATAAATTTTAAAATAATTGAATGAGGTTCCAAAAAGGCTCAAACATCATCCCTTCTGGTGCTAAAGTCATTGTATTTCCATGATATGAATGATAAATATGATAAATAGAAATCAAATTGGTTGTGATGTCATGAACATATAGTTTATCATTGATGTGGCCATAAATAATTTATATGTCAAATTTTACCTTAATATAAATAAAGGAAGATTCCCCAGCCTCAATGTTGGAATTAGAACTCAAAATTAGAAATATTCAATACTCCTTACAAGAAGGCATATGGTGAAAAATAACATTATATATAACCCTACTATCTATAACATACGATTGAGATCTCTAGATAATATTAACTACTTTGCCAAGCTCATTGAAAGGAGGTAAAGTGGAGATAGAGATCATATGTTTTAGGATTACATATTTTAATGTTTACATTCTCTTCTAAAACTTAATTTCTATATGATTAGTCCCCACACAAATGCAACATCAAAGGCTACAATTATTATTAGATTTAGAATAGTCCATGGGGTTAGAGTTTTTGTCTTTGGGTTTAGTGGCACTTTGAGATGGATAAGGAGTGGTTTTTAGTTTAATTTTTTAATTTAACTTGACATTAGGAATAGATGATAGTAATTAATTTTGAGAGGTTGAAGAATCAAGGTTAGATAATTTTGATTCCTCCCTAATATGTCTTTCACAAAATAACTATAAATCTTAAATTATGAATGTTTCGTGCAAGGCATTGATTAAATAGAAAAAGGTAGAAGAAAATATTTTTTTAGACCTTTCACATGTGCTTCATTCGTCAATACATTTAGGATGAATTTATTTTCCTAGAGTACATTCTAATTTAGCAACATGTTGTCAACATCATTATGAATCCTTATACATCATCTTGTTAACTTGATTTGCATGGCATGCTTTGGGTTTTGAAATATTTTATTTGGAGTGTTAATGAGGACATATTCCTTCTTCATTATTCATGAATATATTTTACATGAGTACCTGATTAGGCATTATTTCTAGGACTCATATTGCACATAATCCACTTTAATTTTAAATATTTTTTGCCCCTAGCTTCACTTGAGGGGGAGTTGTTGGAGTAGTTTATTTACCTTAGTTCATATTCTTTATGAAATCTACCTATTTAATATTATTTTTTCCACCCATTTAGGTTTGGATATTAAATGTTTTATATTTATCTATATTGGGTTTATATCCCTAGGTATCTTTTATGATATTATGGCTATCATTAATCTTCCTTTCCTATATATACAAGATACTCTCATTATATTTGATATGTTATTATATATATCATATGGTATTGTTACTCTTTGTTATACATATTTTAATCACATAAAATGTCACTTGTGTGAAATAACTATTACTTGAGTGTGCCATACCCCTAGCTTAGCCCTAGACATATCTTAGTGCATTTTGTGATACTTATCTAGTTTTTTTTGGGTCTAACCCTTCCATAGACATTCCAAAATTAGTGGAATATCTTCCCCTAATCTATACCCCTAATTTACCATGTTATGCCACTTAGACATTAGTAAAACCTTTTAGACACTAGCACATTGTTCTTGTGACCAAGAGACTGCTCTAGTGTCCCTTACCTCATTTTATCCCCAATGAACATATTTTCAGTTATCAAGGCACCATAGGATCAACCTAGACTAAAATAATATCCTAAAAAGCACCATATCATTATATAGACACCTATTTCATCCATTTACCCACTAGATGGGAATAAAATGCAAATAGTCATGAATAAACTCATAAACAATTATGCAAATCAAGTTCATTAATCCCTATTCTCACTACTTATACATACATCCATATAAAACATTCATAAGATTAGATTAATTATATTTCTAGTATTAAGTACACTCAAACCACTAATGTTGATGCTCATACTAGCAATCAATTGAAATTTCACCAAGAACTTATGTGGGAGAACTACATTAAGCTTGATCCAATCTTGAGCTATTAGTATGTACATAACTCTCACCATAGCGGGGTGTTGAAGTTACATCTAGCCTTCCTAGATAAAATTAAACTTTTACTGCTTGTGATTCTTAAATAGACTATCAACATAGAGGTTTATAGTTTACTCCTAAATTAGTTAGAAATACGTCATATGTAATGAATTAGGTTTTAGTTACATAGACACATAAATCCTAGAATTAGGTGAGGCTATTCCTATAAGATCACATAGTTTTAAGAAATA
>JARHVA010005268.1:492500-520000 GCA_037957365.1 Torreya grandis | reverse complement strand
CTAGTTTAGTTGGTTTTATCATACACATATTCTTCACTTATCCTCTTTGAGTGTTTTAAGATTCACATATATCTAGATTTGCTACTATCTACCCACTATGGGCACATACACATGTACATAGATTTAACATCGGTACAATCACCCATTGGGAGCATCATAATACATAAACTTTGGTTTTCCATGCCACTTCTATCTATAATCCATATCACAAACTTAGCATTGATTATATCTTGATATTGATAATCGTATTCTATTAAGATTTTTTTCTAACTAATAATATGGACTTAATTACATGTCACATGTTCATGTATACTTTCATTCATATCTTTCCTAGTTTAGATTTGATTGTCTCTCTTTGATTCTACATCTACTTATGGCAATTTAAATATGCCATTGTTATATGGATCTACGCAAATTAATTTAATTGTGTGTATGCTTTGGACACATGTCCATGTCCTTTTGTGTGCCTTATTGATTATTTATGTGTAAATATAAACATGTCCTTCCATGTTGCTCTAATCAAACCTTACTTATTATATGTGGATGTGGACATTTTATCATATCCTTGTATGTATTTCTTTCTTACATTTAGTGACTTGTGCCCATGTCAATTTTGTTTTGTTCCCTTGGCCTGATTTGTATAACTCATATGTGTTATATGTATGCTTTCTTGTACACATCATGGGCATGACACTTGTCTCTTATTTATTAAACCTACACTTAATTGTAGATGCCATGAGGGACCTCATGCATCTCCCCTTCCTCCTTGTATTATTTTATGGACATCATGCCCAATTATAATAAGTAGTTAATTAGATTATATAAATTTTTGATCTTCTTATACATCCTTACATTGTTCTATCTTTCTTAACAACCTTGTGAATGATATATATATAATATACTATCACATTACCAACTTATTCTTAGATTATTTTACATTTTTATGTCATGTATACAAATTATATTGGTTTATAATCTATATATAATTTATGATCATGTTGATATGTGTTGTGAATGATGTTTAGGTTGATGTCATTGATGTCAAAGTATAGCTGGTGAAGATGCATAGTGAGTGGTCTTTAAGGTATGAGCTTGTGTGCTTCATGGAATAATGAATCCATGTGGCAAGAGATAATTTGAAGGCAAGAGAGAATTTTAAGGAAACAAATGTATCCTCTATTGGTTGATGTAAAGATTGATGTTCAGGTTTAGGTAATCTTTAGTTTTTAATGTTACCACAAAGAGGTATGATGGGCAATTGAGAAGTGAAGCATGGTTATGAGGCTATAGATCTGCATGAGGTCATGAGAGATTGATGATCATAAAGAGATTTTTTTAGTGGTGTGAGAGTGTTATATTCATTTTTTTCTTGTTTGATAATATTTTTTTAAGCATGTTTGAGTACTAGTTCTTGAGTATAATGTGATTAAGAAGCCTAGTCATGACATGTAAAGTCTTTGTGAAAATGAATGAGTATGGTGTCTTGGTAAGGTGGATTCATAGAGGCATGATACCACTTATGAGGTTTATTGAACATGTATGATAGACATTGGATCACTCACGATATTTTTAGGGTGAGCCTACATGGTTAAGACCTTCATACAAATTTTGTACCTAGACCATTTCTAGACACTACCTAGTCTAATGAAACATCATGAAGCATATGAAGGATGTATGTAACTATTTAAGAATGATATACATTTTTTATTATGTGAGTGTGGTGGAGATTACATGGAAAGATGCATGAAGGTCAATTTGAAGGCCTAACATGGTTTGTAGGTCAAGGTCTAAAAGATCAAAGAGAGAGCATGTGGCCTAATGAGGGGTCATGAACATATTTAAATATGTTTTAGATAATTTTAAGAAATGATAAATGTGATTTATTTTTTTGAAGTATTTTAATAATGTTTGAGTTCATAGTATGAAAGACATGACAAGAAAAGTTATTTGGAAGTCTCTCAAGTGCTCATAATGAAGGGTTTTGAACCTGAGAAACATTTTATTATGCTCATTAACACATCGAATATTTTCATGGAAACATAAGATATTCATGGTAGATGTCAATGGTTCCTAGCTCATAATTCTAGGCATATTTTTTTGTAATGATGGGACATACTTTGTGAACTATTGTTAAGAATGGAAAAAAGTATAAACCCTCTTAGAACCCTAATAAGGAAATGATGTTAAATATATTGATCAAAATTATCCATAATGGATTAGTGTGGTCAAGTAATATATTGGAAATTTTATTGGACTGTCCTAGGTATTTCCATATGGTATCATTTATAGAAAGGAGAGAGAAAATGTTGAGTTACAAGTTTATTCTTGTAGAAGTTACTATAATTATCATAAGTTGTATTGGACATAGTAAGAAAATAGATGGAAGAATAAGGTAGACACTAATTTTTTATGTCCATGAAGGTTTTTTCATAAGTTCTAGTCCTAAAGTGTGTTAAACCTAGTCATCTATGTTTTTTAGTCATTAACAAACTTAATGGTGTAAACACTAAAAAATTGAATCAATAGTGATAAAATGATTATGAATATGTTATCATGTTATAATGATGAAAAAAAATTTATGGAGATGTTTTTTTGTCACTATTATGTCATATTAATTCACTGTATAAATATTTAAACTCAAGTATAATGGTGAAAATGATGAAGCCAAAATGACTTATTTGACTTAGTGGGATTTGTATATAGTGAGGTCAACCAATTGGTCTATAAGACAAATAATTTCTATTAGAACATATGATATTTCTATTTGAAAATGGTTTTTAGATGACAAAGTATCATTTAATTTCATAATAATTATTTTAAATTGGTCATATAGGTGTTTAAGGTCAATGTAACCATGATTCTGGTTTAGGGTAAACTGGTAGTTCTGGGTAAGGAAGTTGCAGTGATGATATTAAGGCTCTATGCCATGAGTTGGAGTATTTAATTAATATGGTGTTGTTTCTTGTGACTTTAAATTCCCATTTACGCTTTTGGAAACATTTTAATTTAGTGTAAGAGGTTGAAAATTTTATGTAAAAATAGCTTGTTTGGTTCATGCAAGACTATATGGGATAAGGTAAGAAGATTGGTCTCCAAGACCAATAATTGATATTAGATATTATAGTTTTTTTAATTTAGGTTGTAAAAAATATTATATAAATACTTTTTAATGTATTTAGAATCATTTAAAGTATATTTTCAAGTGTTATATGTCCAATAGTTTAATAACTGGCTTTTGATAGTCCTAGTAGCTCTGAGTGAGCATTCTAAAGAGATTAGTTTAAGCCATTTTGCCTTGATTTGAAGTGGTTCAAGAATATAGTGATGAACCTACGATCATATACAATCTATTTATGAATTTTTTTTATAATGTTTGAGTACCTTAAGTGATTTTGAGCTTTAGTATTAAAACACAGATTTTTGGTGTCCATAGTCCTAATAGGACTAAGTACTAATGAGGGGTTTCAAGTAGTGATTTATTGTAAAATGACTTTTTGATATTATAATACATTACTAATGGTATATTCAATTATTATATGATATTTTTCTTCCCTTTTTGTATTTTTAAAGTGTGTCAAGGAAGTCAAAGTGTAATGTGTCTTAAAGTAGACCTAATGAAATAAGGTCTAATAGAGTTATGATAAACCAAAAGGGCCCAATATTCATTTAAATCATGTTTATGAGGTGTACTAATTCCTATTACATGACCAACCTAATAGGTTTAGGGTTATTATCTTACTAAGTGGCATATGTTCAAGGAGTGGTATATATACACGGCAATTTTAGTCCTACTTATGTAAGAAGAGAGTATGGGAATGAAAATGCAAATTATTGAATAAAAAAAGGTATTTTAAACCATAAGAATAATGTATATTATTTTTAATGAATGTCTAATAGTGTGTTTTCCTATGAATTATCAAGGTTATATGACCTAATGAGTCTAGGAGAGACTTAATTGAGAGAAGAGGCATAAAAGGCAATTTGAAAGGGATAAGAGTGTGAAGTGATGAACAGGTGGTCATCATCTATTAGTTGAGTGGTAGGGTTTTACAATGGTTATCAAATAAATAAACGGCTTAATTGGTGATGATTCATCTATAACGGTTGGTGCCTCCTTGCAAGTGAGTGATTATTAAAGCCTAGTTAAATATTTGTTTCGCTAGTTGGGGTTGGAACTCCATGTGGAGTTGGTGATTCATTAAATTTATTTTTTGTCTTATAGGATTTTAGTCCATTTGTATATATCAATAATTTTTATTCCCATTTATGGTTTCTCATGTATGTGATGTGTTCTTATGGTTCATGTTTAGGTGGATAGGTGCTTATGCTTACTATATCAATGTGCTTGTTTGAATGGTTCATGATTGCTTATGTGTAATTTATAGGAAAGGTTTTGAGGACTAATTCACCCCTAGTAATTTTTATTCCAAAATTTCTTATTATAATAATTCCTTTAAAAAACACCTAACATCCTAAAGAAATCCTAAAAGTGAGGATATTTAGTTAGCAAGCTCAAGGTGGTTTTTCTACCAGTAAGGATCCATTATTTAATTGAATAATTATGTTTTTTGGAGCATCAGAATGTGGGAATATCTAATTTCAATGGGAAAGGACATATGGTAGTAATTTGTGGATGAAAACACTATATATCCTACACTACCAACTGATGCAACATGAAATAAGGAAAGTGAAACCAATTCCAAGGCAATGAATTCCATTCTATGTGGCCTATCATAGGTAGAGTTTGTAAAGGTGATGCATTATGAATCATCAAAGGTAATATGGGATAAGTTAAAAACTATATGTGAAGGAGACACCAAGGTGAATATGGATAAATTACATACTCATAGAAGGTAGTTTGAGAGTTTGAGTATGAAGGAAGATGATGGAATTGCATCCAACATGTCAAGGGTTGATGAAGTTGTCAATGTAATTATATGATTACAAGAAGTGAAAGAGTCTATAGTTACTCAAAAGGTATTGATTATAAGGTGTTTTTATTGGATGATATACATGATTTGGACAACCTACATATGGATGGGATTCATGGCATCTCGACTGCTTATGAGATGGGAACAAATGAAGGAAGACCTTCCAAGAAGGAAATAACTTTAAAAGCTGAGAAGTCAAAATATAGATAGGTCAAGGATGAGGTATATTCATATATTTATGATGATGAATTGATATCCATATTTTACATGAAATCAAGGTTTGGATTTGATAAGTACATAAGTACATTACCTTTCAAATCTTTCAATTGCGATAAGATTTGTCACTTTGCATATAAGTGTCTTAAAAAATATGAGACTAATCATGACGAATAACATAATGAGCATCATGATTACAAAAAGGTTTATATTTTTTTCAAAAGCAAGAAATATTTTAATAAGTATGAAGGTAAGAAAGGGTCATTCAAGAACAAGAGAAGTTTTTTTTAAAAAAAGATAATAACTCATGTAATGTAAGTGACACAAGTACATCTAATAGAGATAATGGAAATAATGAGCATGAAAATAATTATACCTTATTCATGACTATAGAAATAGATAATTACAGTTTATCAAAAGGGAAAGGCCTGATGGATGATAAAGAATCAAATGAAGAAGAGGCTAATGTGAACCTTGTGTAAAAATTGGGGAGTTATTTAGAGGATTTGAAGTTATAAATAAGGAATAATCATAAATTGAAGTCATTAATTAAGGATTATGAAGAGTAGATTGGTTTGTTTAAGGAGAGATTGAGTAACATATCCAAGGGGTATGATGAGATCATCAATCAAATTGAAGCATAGGTAGATATAGTTACTAATATATTAAAAGATAAAGAGAAAGAATACACCAAGTATGGAACTAAAATGGAATCCTTTAAATATGAATTGGATCAAACTTATAATAGGTTAAAGTCCTTTATTAGGTTTGGAAGTATTACTGATGATCTAGATAACATATTGAGTAGTCACAAGTTTAGAAGTGATAATACATGTCTTGGTTTCAAATAAGACCAAAAATAGGTTTCTCAAGTTAAGGAGAAGGTTAATCAATAAGAGAAGGTCAACATACAGAGACCAATGAAATAACCTAATGGTATAATGTATATTAATTCATTCAATGGTTACTATTTTTGATGCTATTAGTTTGGTCATATAGCAAGAGAGTATAGAAGATCCTCTGAAAATGAATATACATGGGATTATTTAAGGAATCATCAGTTAAGAAGTATGAATAAGGTTAGTTTCTGTAGTTATCATAATATGGGACACATTGAAAGATTATATCTAGATAGAGTAATAAGGCCATCAAGTCCAAACAAGTGGTTTGAATCCCCTAGAGTGCAAGAGAGAAGGAAAATGAATGTGTAGAAACCAAATATAGTAAAGGTGAGTAATGATCAGTATACAAACCCAAGTGGACTGTTTTCTATTATAGAACATACTTCATAAGTGAAATTAAGAAAATAGTTTTCATTATCAACTCATATTATTGACTACACATATGATTACTAGGTCAAGTCAAAGAGAATAATTAATCCTAAAAGGATCATGTAGGATATTCAATCTTGTGAGAGCATGGAGATATGAGAATCTCCTGAGTTTGTGTTATTTTAGTTATTTATGGAAATGGGTGACTCCATTGAACATCATGGAGACACTCTTTTGCTAGCAGAAGCATGATGGATGCTTGGTCTGAAAGGGAGCTATTGAAGTTGATCATAAGCTCTGAGTGTAGTTGATGACAAGCATAGAAAACATAAAGGAAGAATTAATATTTATTTTATATCAATATCTTGGTAGCTCTGATTTCTTTTGCAAATTTTTGAGAGTAGTTTTCAAAGAGGGAGAATGAGTGGTTATAGAATTTAAAGTGTGTATGACCCTTTGTAATTAATGGAAAAAGTGGAGAAAGTTAAATAAGGGAGATCAACCAGATTGGGGGAGATGAGAATGATCAGGTTGTGGTATGTTTTCCATCAATGTCAAAGGATTTTATTGAGAAGTGTTGTCATTGATGTCGAGATTGTTGTCACTGATGTTAATGTGTAGCTAGTGAAGATGCATGGTGAGTCATCTTTAACATATGGTATTATGTGCTTATTTTGATAAGTAAGCCATGTAGAAAGAGAGAATTTCAAGGAAAGAAATGTATTTTATATTCATTGATGTAAAGATTTATGTAAATGTTTAGGTCAATTTGAAGTTATTAAAGTTGTCATAAAATGGTATGATAGTCAAGTGAGCATTGAAGCATGGTTAGGATGCTCTAAGTATGCATGAGGTCATGAGAGAATGATTATCAAAAATAGATTATTCTAGTGGAGTGAGAGTGATATAAGAAGAGTTTTATTGTTTGATATCATTGAGGTAAGAATGTTTGAGTGCTAGTTCTTGATTACAAGGTGCTTAAGAATCTTAGTCATGGCACTAGTCATTGCATGTAAAGTCCTTGTGTAAAAGTATGAGTATGATTAATTGATAAGATGGATGCATAAAGGAATGATAATTTTTATGAGGTTTATTGATCATGTATGAGATGCATTGGATCACTCATGAGAGTCTCAGGATGAGCCTACAGGGCCAAGACCTTCAGACCAAATTTGCACCTAAACCACTTCTAGACCCTACATAGACTAATGAAGTATCATGATCTATTTTGAATGCATGTGAAGGATGTATGAAAATCTTTAATAATGAGAAAATTTTTCTTGAGTATGTGAGTGTGGTGTAGAGTGCATGGAAAGATCCATGAAGGTCAGTTTTAACGCCTAATATGGTTTACAAGTCAAGGTCTATGAGAGAAAAGAGAGAGAGAGAGAGTGTGGCCTAATGAGGGGTCATGATCATATTTTAATATTTTTAAGATCATGTAATAACTATCATAGGTGATTTATGCTTTTTTAAAAAGATTCATATAGTTTGAGGTCGTAGCATGAAGGACAAGGAAATAAACATTATTTGGAGGTCTCTCGAGTGCTTAAAATGAAGGGTTCATAACCCAAGAAGTATTTTGTTATGATCATAACTCACAAAAACTTTGAATAGTAACATAATATATTCATGTTAGATGGGTAAGGTCTTATCACAAAATTCTAGGCATTAGTTTTTGGATTGAGGGCCTATGCTTTATGAATGATTGCTAAGAATGGAAACAGGCTTAAACCCTTTTAAAATGCTAATAAGAAATTGATGTTTAATATGTTTGTAAAAATTAAAAAGAATGGATTGGTATGATTATGTAAGCCATTATATATTGTATTTTACTCACTTAGGTACTTCCATATAGTATTGGTTGGAGAGAGGAGAGAGAAAATATTCAGTTATAGGCTTATTTTTGAAGAAGTTGATGTAGTTATCATAAGTTGTATTATAGATCATAATAAAATGGATGGAGGTATAATTTAGAGACTCATTTATAATGTATATGAATGATTATTAATAGGTTATAGTCCTAAAGTGTGCTAAACTAGTCATCTAATTTAACTAGTTACTAAACAGCTTAATGGTGTAAATAGTGAAAAATCTAGCCAGCATTGAGAAGATGATTAGGAATATGTTATCATGATAGAATGATGAAGAAAATTTCATGGATATTTATTTGGGACCTTTATGTCCTATTAATTATTTATATAAATATTTAAATGTAGCTCTAATGGTGAAAGTGATGAAGCCAAAATGACTTGTCTGACTCAGTGAGGTCAACAAATTGGTCTCTAAAACTAACAGTTTCCACAAGAACATATGATGCTTATGTTTAAAGATGTCATATATATGTCATATGATCATATAATTACATAATAAGTCTTTTAAATTTGTCATACATGTGTTGAAGGTCAATGTCACCATGATTGTGCTTTAAGGTAAGCTGGCAGTTCTTGGTAAGCAAGTTGTAGTGATAATTTTGAGGCTCTATTCCCTGAGTTGAAGCATATAATGAAATGGTGTTGTATTTTATTACTTGAAATTTCTGTTCATTATTTTTTAAATATTTTAATCTAGTGTAAGAGGTTGAAAAGTTGAATTCAAAATGACTTGTCTAGTTCATGCAAGACTATGTGAGATATGGTCAAAAGATGAATGTTTGATATTAGAGACTATGGATTTTATAATTAGGGTTTTTAAAAATATGTTACAAAATATTTTTAATTTATATATAATTATTTAAATTTTCATTTTAGGTGATGGATGTTAAGTAGTTTCACAATTAGATTTTTATAGTCCTAACAGTTTTAAGTGAGCATACTTAAGATATGAGTTTAAGCCTTTTTTCCTTGAGTTAAGGGTTTGGAGCATATGGTTATTACCCTCAAGTCATATATAATATTTATATTCACTTTATTTATCATTTTTTAGTATATTAAGTGAGTTTGAGATTTAGAATTGAAAGGTAAACTTTTAGAGTACACAGGTCTAATAGGACTAAGTACTAATGAGGGGTTTGAAGTAGTGATTTGTTGTAAAATGGCTTGTTAAACCTAGAAGACATCAACAAGGTTATATTTTATTATTATATCATATTTTTATTATATATGTGTACCATTAAAGTGTTTTAATGAAGTCAATATCTAACATGTCCTGAAGTAGACCTAATGGAATTAGGTCTCCATGAGACCTAAATTTAAAATAAGGTCTAATAGAGTTACGATATACCAAACAGGGATAAATAATAATTTGAATAATGTTTATTAGGTTTCCTAAGACCTATTACATGTTTGAACTAATAGGTTAAGGGTGAGTATCCAAATAAGTGGCATATGATCAAGGAATGGTATATATACAAGGCAGTTTTAGGCCTATTTCTGTAAGGAGAGAGTATGCGAATGAAATTGCACATTATTGAACAGAAGAAGATGTTTTAGAAAAACATAGGAATGTAGAGTATTTTTAATGAATATCTAATAATGTGTTTTCATATGAATATCAAGGTCATATGACCTCATCAATCTTGAAGAGACCAAATTTAGTGAAGAAGACTAGAAGGAAATTTGAGAGGGATAAGAGTGTGAAGAGATGAAGAGGTGGCCATCATATTTTGGATGATAAATAATATGTTTTGAAGGTAATCAAATAAATCAAGTGGATATGTTAGTTTTGAGTTATCCAGAGGGGTTGGTGCCTCCTTGCAAGTAGTTTTTTGCTAAAGCCTAGTCAAGTGGGTGCTTGGCTAGTTGGTTTTGTTGATCCATGTGGAGTTAGTGATTAACTAAATTTAGTTTTTATATTATAGTAATATATTATATTATTATATATTAGAGGGTTTTATTGCCATTGAGGGTCTCCCACATATGTGATGTGTTTTTATGTTTCATACTTATATGGATATGTGCTTATATATATATATATATATATATATATATATATATATGTTTGTTTGAATGGTTCATGATTTATTCAGTTTAATTGATAATAAATGTTTTAAAGATTGATTAACCATTATTATCATTAATTTGTATTCTAACATTTGGTATCATATTAGGTACTTAAAATTAGTCCTAGCATCCTAAAAGAGCTACTAAAAGTGAGGATTGTTAGTCAATAAGCTCAAGGTGGTTTCTCTACCAGTAAGGATATATTATTCGATAAAACTAATTATTATTTTTGGAGCATAATATTGAGGAAATATATAATCTCAATGTGTCATTACTTATGGAAATCATTTGTGGATAGATACACTCCACGTCCTACACCACCAACTGATGCAACAATCAAGAAGGAAAGTGAGAGAAATTCTAAGGCAATAAATGCCATTATATGTGTCATATCATAGGTAGAGTTTGTGAAGGTGATACACTATGAGTCAGCCAAGGTAGTATGAGAAAATTTAAAGACTATCTATGGAGACACAATGTTTGAGATGGAAATATTGTAGACTCACAGAAGGTAGTTTGAAATTCTGAGTATGAAGGAAGATGAGAGCATTGCATCCTACATGTTTAGTGTTGATGAGGTTTTCAATGTCATTAAGGAATTATGATAAGAAGTGAAATAATTTATAGTTTTTAATAAGGTATTGAGATCACTAACTCCTAATTTTAATTCTAAGTCATTTTTATTAAAAGAGATGCAAGATTTGAACAAGCTAGAGATGAATGGGCTTTGTTGCATCTTGACTAGCTATGAAATGAGAACATATGAAGGAAGACCTCCTAAGAAGGAAGCATCTTTAAAATCTAATAAAAAGTCAAAAGACAAAAATTTCAAGAATGGGGTATATTTAGATATTGATTATGATGAACTACTAGCCATGTTTGTGAAGAAATTAAGGTTTTGATTAGGTAAATCTAAGGGAAAGTTGCCTTTCAAAAAAATTAACTATTTTTAGATTAATAACTTTACATCTAAATGTCCTAACAAGGATAATATTACTCATGTTGAAGAACATAATAAACATCATGATGATATTAAGGCTTATAATCTTGATAAAAGTAACAAATATTTTATGAAACATGAAAGCAAAAATCGTCATTCAAGAACAAAATAAGTTTTTATACCAAAGAAGATAATAACCTATCTAATGTAAGTTAAACAAATACATATGATAGTGATAATTAAATTAATGAGTATGTACACAATGAGACCTTATTCATGACTATATAAATAGACAATGATGGTTTTTTAAAAGGGAAAGGCTTTATGGAAGATGAAGAATCAAATGAAGATGAGGTTAAAGTAAAACTTGAGGTAGAATTGGTAAATGATTTAGAGGAGTTGAACTTCCAAACAAAGAAGAATAATAAATTGAAATCATTATTTAAGTACTACTAAGAGAAAAATATTTTGTTTAAGGATAAACTAAGTAACACATCCAAGGATTATGATGAGATCATCAATCAGATTGAAGCATAGATGGATATAGTCACTTCTACCTTAATATATAAAGAGAAAGAGTGTACCAAGTATGGAACTGAAATAGAATCCTTGAAATCTTAATTGGGTCAAGATTATAAAGAGGTAAAGACATTTATGAAACTTCAAAAGTGTACTGATGCTCTAGATAATATCTTGAGTAGTCATAAGTCATCAAGTGATAAGATATGTATTAGTTTTAAAGAAGACCAAAAGGAGGTAGCTCAAGTCAAGGACAAGGTTAATGAAGACAAAAATGTAAACATAAAGAGACTAGTTATAAAACCTGCTAATATGATGTATGCTTATTCATTCAGTGGTTACTACTTTTCATGTAATCATTTTGGTCACAGAGCAAGAGACTATAGAAGATCCTCAAAAAATGAATATGGATGGGAATATGAAATGAATCATCGGTCAAAAAGTATGAATGAGGTTGTTTGCTATAGTTGTCATAATGTGCAACACATTTCTCCTAATAGATGTAGAAGTCCATCAAGTCAAAGTAATAGGTTTGAAGAACTTAGAGTGTAGGAGAGAAGGAAAATGAATATGTTGAAACCAAAGATAGTAAAGTTGAGTCATGATCAGTTTACAAGCCCAAGTAGATTGTTTGTTATGGTAGAGAATTCTTTAGTTATGAAATCAAGTAAAGAATGTTCATTATTAGCTAATATTATTGACCACATAAATGATAAAGAGGTCAAGTTAAAGAGACTAATTAAGCTTAAAAGGATCTTGAAGGATACTCAGTCTTTTGAGAGCATAGAGATATGGGGATATCTTGAGTTTGTGTTTTTTTAGTGGCCTATGGAAAGGGTTGACTCCATTAGGCTTTATGAAGGCAATCTTAAGTTAGAAGAAGCATGATAGAGGATTGGTTTGAGGGGGACATTTGCAAGTTATTCATATGCTCCAAGTGTAATTATTGAAAATCATATAAGAGATAAGGTGGGAGTTACTATTTATTTAGTTTATATAAAGAGCTTGGTAGCTTTGAATTATTTTGCAAATTTATAGGATTAGTTTCTAAAGAGGGATAATGAGTGGTTCTATAAGTTGCAGTCTATATGACACTTTTCCATTAATGCAAAAGTGAGTGAATTTTTAATAAGGGATATTGAATAGATTGGGGGAGATGATAATGATCAAGTTATAGTATGTTTTCCATCAATGAAAAAGTAGGATTTTGTTTAGAAGTGTTTTCATTGATGTCAAGGTTGATGTTATTAATTTCAAGGTGCAACTGGTGAATATTCATGGTGGATTTTATTTAAGCTTATAAATTTTGTACTTGATGTTACAAGGAATCCATGTGACAAGAGAGAATTTAAAGGCAAACTATAATTTTAAATAAACTAATCTCTTCTCTGTTGGTTGATGTCAAGGTTCATGTCAACTTGAAGTTGTCAGTATTGTTAGAAAGAGGTATAATGGTCAAGTGAGAATTAAATCATGGTTATGAGGATCTAGGTATATACATGAGGTCATGAGATAATGATGATTAGAAAAGTATTATTTCAGTTGTGTGAGAGTGTTGTGTTAATACTATTCTTATTTGATATCATTTAGTTAAACATGTTTGAGTACTAGTTTTTGAGTACAAGTTACTTAAGAAGCTGAGTCATGGCACTAGACATGACATGTAAATTCCTGATGAAAAGGTATGTGTATGGCCACTTCTTAATATGGATTCATAGAGGTATGATAATTTCTATTAAGTTTCTTGAGCATGTGTAGAAGGCTTTGGAGAATACATGAGAGTCTTAGGGTGAGTTTACAAGGGTATGGCCTTCAAACTAATTCTACACATATACCACTTCTAGACCCAACCTGGCCTAATGAATTATCACGATCTATTGTCAAGGCATATGAAATAGGTTAAAAATTATTTAGGCATGATAAATATTTCTTGAGTATGTCAGTGTGGTAGAGATTTCATGGAAAGAGGCATGAAGGTAACTTTTAATGCCTAATGTGGTTTATAGGTCAAGGTCTAAGAGAACAAAGAAAAAGAGTGTGGCCTAATGAGGGGTCATGATCAGATTTAAATTATTTTTACCTCATGTAATCATTTTTAGTTGTGAGGTATGTTGTTTCAAGTGTGTTCATATAGTTTGAGGTCATAATATGAAGGATAAGGCAAGGAAAGTTGTTTCGAGATTTCTAAAGTGCTATGAAGGAAGGGTTCTCAACCTGACATGGATTTTTTTTACATGGTAACATAAAATATTCATGGTAGATGGGGTAGGAACATATATATAAATTATATGCATTTGTTTTTGGAATGAGGGGTTATGCTTTATGAATGATTGTTAAGAATGGAAATAGGGTTAGACTCTCTTAGAACCGTAACAAGCAACCAATGTTGAATATGTTTATAAAAAGTGCCCACAATGGATTGGTATGTTTAATAAATATATATTATCTTGTATTTTAATCTTTCAAGTAATTATAAAAGTTATTGGTTAGAGAGAGGGGAAAGAAAATGTTGAGTTACAAGCTTATTTTTGAAGAAGTTTTTATAGATGTCATAAGTTGTATTAGACATGCTAATAAAATGGATGGAGGATGAAGTTAGATATTAATTTTTTTTTTAGATGAAGGTTTATATATATTGTTTTATCCTCAAGTATTCTAAATTAGTCATCCAAGTTAGCTAATCACTGATAGGCCTAATGGTGTAAATAGTGAAAAATCTAAGAGCTGTGAGGAAATGATTAGGAATATGTTATCATGATATAGTGATGAAAAAAGTGAATGGATATGGTTTTTTTTAATTTATTTACTAATAATTCTTGGTATATATATTTAAATTCAGGTACGGTGGTGAAAATGATGAAACCAAAATGACTTATCTAACTCAATGAGGTCTGTGTATAGTGAGGTCAACAAATTATTTTGTAAAACCAATAGTTGCCATTATACCATATGATATTTATGTTTTAATATGGTATGTATATGTCAAATAATAATATAATTTCATAAAAATTCTCTTAACTTGGTTATATAGGTGTTCAAGGTTAATTTCACCACGACTGTGCTTTAAGGTAAACTGGCAGTTTTGGGTAAGCAAGTTATAGTGACGACTCTGAGGCTCTATGCCATGGTTTGAAGTATATAATGCATATTTTATTTATATTTTGGACTTAAAATACTAATAATTTTTGTATAAATGTTTGAATTCAATTTATTAGGTTGAAAATTTGAATTCAAAATGGCTTGTTTGGTTCATGCAAGACCGTGTGAGATAAGGACAAAAGAATGGTGTTCAAGACCAATGCTTGCTATTAGAGATTATATATTTTGTAATTAAGGTTATCTTGAATATGTTTTATAAGATTTTAAATTTATTTATAATTATTTAAAGTTTCCTTTTGGGTGTTGTATGTCAAGAAATTTCATGATGTGATTTTGATAGTCCTGGCAGTTCTAAGTAAGCATATAGAATAAATGAGTTTAAGATTTTTTTCCCTATGTTGAAGTGTTTCAAGAATATAATTATTAATATAAGTTCATATATACTCTATATATTATCTTTTTTGATCAATTCTTAGTGGCTTATGTTTGTTTGAGCTTCAATATCTAAACTCATATATTTGGTGTCTGTAGGCCTAATAGGGTTGAGTGTTAATGAGGGGTTTCAAGTAGTGATTTATTGTAAATTGTCTTTTTGAGACTAGACTACATTATTTAGGGTCTATTTTATTATTAAATTATATGTTTATATTATGTGTGTAGTTTGAAATTGTTTCAAGAAAGTCAAACTGTAACTTTTAGTAATGTAGACCTAATGAAATTAGGTCTCCATGAGACCTAAAATTGAAATAAGGTTTAATAAAGTTATGATAGACCGAAAGAGACTCAATATTAATTTTAGTAATTTTTATTATGTGTCTTAATACCTACTAATATTTGACATAAGAGGTTAAGGGTTATTAGACGACTAAGTGGCATATGATCAAGGAATGGTATATATACAAGGTAATTTTTTGCCTATTTGTGTAAGAAGAGATTATATAAATGAAATTATATATTATTGAGAAGAAGGATATATTTTATACCATAATATGAATGTATATTATTTTTATTAAGGTCTAATAGTGTGTCTTCATATGAATATCAAGTTCATATGACCTAATAATACTTGAAGAGACCTGATTGAGCAAAGAGGCCTAGAAGGCAGTTTCATAAGGATAAGAGTGTGAAGAGATGAAGAGGTGGTCATTATATGTTGGTTGAGAAACAATTTTATTTGAAGGTGATCAAATTAATTATATTTATGAGTTGGTGCTTATTAATCTATATGGGTTGGTTCCTCCTTGTAGCTGGATGCTTGGCTAGATGGGGTTGGTGTTCCATGTGGAGTTGGTGTTTCACTAAATTTAGTTTTTGTCTTATAATATTGTAGTCTATTTGTAGATATTAGTGGGTTTTATTGCCTTTGATGTTTTCCCACATATTTTATGTGTTTTTATGTTTCGTGATTATGTGGATAGGGGTTTATGCTTTCTACATCTATACACTTTTTTGAATGGTTCATGATTGCTTAAGTGTAATCAATAAGAAAAATTTTAAAGACTGATTCACACCCTCCTCTAAGTGAGTTTTTTTAAAATAGCTCAGGATAAAATAATTATTGCATATATTTTATTTTGAGGATAATTTTTTCATAGGTTCAACAAATCCCCTCAACATAGGTGAATTTATATAGGTTTATCATAAACATTAGGCCATATTAGTGCACTCAAAATACAAGTTTTAGCATGCAAACACATAATACAAAATTCAATATCAAGAAAGAATAGTGTAAAATAGTTAAACATGGATCATTTAGATATTGGCATACAAAAAATCAATAATAATACTAACATGGACTAATGTACTCTAGCATGGTGTACAACTATCCAATATATACAAAAATAAGAAAATACATATTGGCCATAAAGTTATAGTACCTACAATTTAGTGTTACATAATATTAGTCACAAATTATTAGTTATGATCATTTTATTCTTTGACATTCCATAGAATAATACCAAATTTTTTATATTAGGGGCATCATACATGAAATTATTGATTCTATTTTAACATTAGATATGCTCAGATACAAATTACTAAAACTCAGTCTAAAACCCATATATATAGATATTCAAATTGGGGCACGTACATGACTCATAATTTCAAAATGATAAATTTTGACACTAGTACCCTTAGGTGGAATGGAGAATCCATGCCATTATACATGTTGTATACTTCAAAAACCATATACATTAATTTTGTAGTAGATAGATACCTTTCTATGTCTGTAGCTTTTGTCATTACCAAGTAGTCTTTGAACTACATACCTGAGTGCCCGACATGCCCATTTGTAAATTTTCATTTTATTTTTTCTTATTGGACTCAAAGTTATTTGATATAGTTTTAGTTACAGCAAAAAACATTAATTATATTGAGTATTTTCATTTGTAGATGAATCTATTACACAAGGGTAGACAATAATGGAGTCATAGCCTACTTGTGTTCTTGAGCCACCAACACAAGAGGTTTAGATAAGCCATCAATCCAATCCAAGTTATTCACATTTAATGATACATCGATTAGGAGTTGGCAATGTTGGAGTTAAAACCAAATTGAGTTCTTGAATAACCCACACATGAGGATTGAGCAAGGAATTAGAGCAGTTGATGTTATTCATTGTTTGATCACCAACTACACACACAAGATGACACCAAGTTCTTACATTGTTTTTTTATAAAATGAGGTCTAATTGTTCCTTTCCTCTCTCTTACCTCTTTACTCAAATTTGTCTAGTATTTTGATATCTATTAAATAAGGACTAATTTATTCATGTTTCATTTGTAGGACACGTAATGGAACATGCTTCATATACTCAAACCTGAATTCAAACATTTCAAATAATAGATATCTCTAGGTACACTTATTTTTACTTTACCATAATCACTTTAATTTGTTATATTTGTAAAATGAAGGGGGTCAAATATAGTCACAAAATATCACTTGAGTGCCATGAGTGTTAATTAGGAGCACCCTAGACCTATTAAAGGGCATGATTTTATCCTTATTTAACTTTCATCTGGGTCTAACCTATCCATATATATTCCAAAATAAATTCAAAACATTACCTTGTGCATCTAGGTTATGCCATCTGGACACTAGCATTCACCTTTGGACACTAACAGACTATACTATTGACCAATTGACCCTGCTGGTGTCCATTACCTTATTTTAACCCAAAATAACATATTTATAGTTATTAAGGAATCTTAGGGATAGATTAGACTCAAATCACATCCTAACAGGCACCAAGTTAGTATATATACTCCAGTTCTTTTTATTTACTCAATATATGGGAATCAAATGCAAATAATCATGAATAAGCTCAAAAATAGTTGCAAAAATCAAGGTAAGTAATCCCTATTCTACTATAATTATATGTTTCCAATCCTATATTACTCATATTTATAGTATTAAATAAATTTAAAACACTCAAGTCATCACTCATACTATCATTCCCTTTCACTTGCACTAAGCACTTAGGTGGGAAAACTACATCGTAATTGATCCCCCATAAAGTTATTAGTATGTATGAAAATCTCAACATAATTGGGTGTTGAGGTAATGTCTATAATAATGAAATCACATGACATTTTTACTACCTATGTTCTTCAAATACCTTAAAAATGGAGGTCTAGGGTTTACTCCCAAATTAGTCAAAAATAAGTCATAGATAGCATATCAGGGTTTGCTTACGGATACATAAGCATCTTAAAATCATATGAGGTTGTTCCTAGATGATCACATCATTTTCAACATGATTCTATTATCATGATAGGGAGGACACCATCACAATGCACTCCTATCAATACGAGACTATCTAGAAGGATTTTTGTGACATGTTTCCCATTTTTGACACTCAGATCATCTTCTACACTAATTCCTAGAATTTAATTCATTTACCTTAGTTCATTTCTATCTATGTACATACTTGTGTGTTTCAATAATATTATTAGAATAATCAGATTAGGTTCATAATTATATAAATAAATGGTCATATTTATTACATATTTATTACCTCATATTCATATTCCAACACTTTAAAAACCTAGGCTTTAAATTCCATAAATTCCTTAAAAGTTAAATCACATATTAATTTGCTACATTCAAATCCTTCATGTGATGTTTTTTAATATTAACACTTGAGTTTTGTGCATCTTGGAAAACTCTATTTTTTGTTCCATTTAAGTTCCTATGATGAAGCCACACAAATGTGCACCATGTGTAAGAATAAGTTGATTGAATTCATATCCCCCCTCAAAAACCTAATGTCATCTATCGATCAGGTAGAAAATTGAATCCTCAATATAATAGTTGAATGACTATCATCATGATTAAAATAAATAAATAAATATAATATAATATAGTTAATAATGGATTGGCATGTCTCATATGTAACATGCTTCTCATTTGTAATGTTATAAGGATGTTGTGAATTAAATATCATGTACAACACCACACATGAAATATGTTTATGAGGATTCAAAGTATTAACAACACATGATATGAAAATCAAATAATAATGTTTGTGGTAAAATTCATTTTCCCTGGTAATGGTTGTGTATCATGTAAGAATATTGGCGATAACAACAAATATATTTTATATTTAGTACAATTAAAGGTGAAATTAGTCCCAATTAAGATAAATATAATTTAATAATGTAGGGTGCTATAAATGCACTTTTAAAAATTAGACTGAAGATAAATTACTAATATAGACAAACTGAAATGATTAAATAAAAGTTTATTATATACAATTGAAGGATGAAAGTAGCTTCTTAATCCATCTAACTGAATATGATGACTAAAATAATGTGAAAATAGGAAAATAATATAAAACCCCAAATCTTCCTAGAATCTAGATATAAGCTCATACAATGATATATTATCATTGGATAGAGATAGAATCATTAGTTTATTTTGTCCTTCTTTATAGATTTTGTATTTTTAATTGATAATATGAATTTCTGGAACAATCACACATGATAATAAGTAATAGTCATGTTTCAATAGATTATTTCTTTAAAGATTCATGGGACATTAATGGATAACTAAATTAATTTGATAATCGTAGTAGGGCATGCAATGATTCATTAACCTACAAGTATCCAATGGAGTATAGGGGGGCTGAGCTCACTCTACTCAACCATAATATACAATACTCCAATTAGGTAAGTATATCCTAATGTTGTTCTCATAACTAAGTTTAACCTTTAGTTGTGCTCCTTCGACCATATAAATACATTTATAATTGGATTGAATACTTGATCATATGGGACTAAGACTATATAAAACTAGTTTTAGACTTGGCTGAAGATTGCTTGAATTACATAGAACTTGAATTGGGAAGGATATAAAACTTTTACTCAATGTGAAATTTTTTAAATAAGTGTCTAAATTTAAATTTTACAAGATATGTAATAAGTGACTTTAATGTGCCATTATATCAATTCAAAAGAGATGACAACATGATAGGAAGCCTAAAAACATGGAGGGTGGCCAAAGGGAGGGTTAAATTTAAAAATATGAATTTTGGTAGGAAGAAGATAGGAATACTAGATAGGGACAATAATGTTCACCACTATTTTACCTTTTAGATGATATTTTCTCTTAAGGAAACATGTTATATTTTAGGTTGAGCCTAAGGCATATATATGCATATTACTATTTTTTAGAAATAATAACATTTATATATTTTATGGATGAGTATTTTAAGATAAATTAGGTCATATCTTATGTTTAACAGAGGTTGAGATATAAAAATATATATTAATTAAGTTCATTACATAAATAAAGATAAAAATGGGTAAAATAGACATGATCAACTATTCACAACCAAATATAAGTTACTACAGTTCCCCCCTTTAGTTTTAAAACTAAACCTCTAGACTAAACGAAAGTTATTTCTTCATGTGTAAAAGTTAATTTTTTCTTGAGCATAATACTTCAATCATGGAAGGAAATATATACTTTACAAAACCTTGCTTTAAACATGTAGTTATTTTGTTCCTTTAAAAATTGAACTTTAACCATTTAATTTATTTTTAATATAATTTTTCTTATATTATATATTATATACCAATTGATGAAATTACATAAGTTACTTTAGTTTGTAATTTTCAAAAATTTACTCTTTTAACATCTACTCTTTCGAACTACTCATATTTATTAAAATGTTACAATATAAATAATGATTGAAGACAACACAATTAAATGGTAATTCCTATGTGAGAAATTTTGTTTCTTTAATTATTTCATACTTTATCTCAACAAATACTTCTTTCTTAACACATCATCTAGTAGGTAGAATCCTTTTTTCTATCGATCTTATGAAGTGTTATGTTATAATGGTAATTAAATCAAATATGCAATGCATGTAGTTTGATTCTTGATATAATAGAGAATATTGATAAAAATTTCTTTGATTTAATACATTTGTCTCATCCTCAACACAATGACAAGTGTTAGCCAATACCAAAATTTTCCTAATTAATGGTTTGCATAGAAAATCAGCCACAATAGGTAATAGAAAATAATGTAGGGTTTGTCCGCATAGGACTAAGCTTGGGAGATTCAAACACAAGTGCTCCCAAAAGATTAGATGAGTACCTAAATATAGGATACTGGCATGACATGTGGATAATAAAACCATAGATATACTATGTAGGGTAGGGTACTATTATCAGATAGGGTTTTTGACACTTGAATCCTATTTGTGACTCTTAGACTAGATCCTATACCAATTATCAACTTCCAAATCCTTAATCTCAGTTACTTTCAATCTAACTTTTTGTTTATGTCATTCATTTTTATTATTATAAATATTAGTTGATCTCAGTTCTTTCACAAATAAGTGGTTGTATATATTTGGTGACCTAACTTAGTTTTTAAACTACCCAAACCCTAGCCATATATGATATTATGGCTTGTACCCTTCTTTCTCCTATTTCCCTTGGCTCTATTAGGCTTTTCAAATTTTATATATTATATTTTAGCAACACTATTCTATTTTATTTTTTATATGCCATGTCAAAAATTTATATCTCTTCAATTAAGAAGTGTTAGAATTATTGTAAATCCTACTGGGCATACTCAAATTCTTTCCATTTAATCTTATACCATGGACAAAGGATAGGTTATAGCATCCATAATTGATCCTGCACACCCTGATTATGCGGGCATCAATGATAATGCATCTGAAGATGAATAATATATTCAAAATCAAAATGACACACAAGATGGGATTATGGATACCCTTATTCCACATAATAATGAAAATCTAATGGTCAATAAGGATGAGATTTTATATATTTTCAAAGATAGAGTTCAGGAACATCCCCATGATAATGCATGTATTTTATAAGCCATCATGGGAATAAAGAAAAAATTAAATAATGGTTAGTCTTTCAATCCCCTAGATAACAATATTATTTCACCTACTTTAAGGGAAACTCATCTTATATAATAACCTATTAAAACTAAGAAAATATTAAAAATTTGAAAAACCTCTTATGGCTAGTTCCTCCAATCTAGATGTACAATTCCTCATGCATGAAATAATATTATCTAAATGATAAGGTGTTACATCTTCAACAGGGTCTTACAAGGCCATTCGATGCCTTGCATTCTCATGTTCTGTTGCATACACCTTTGACACAACACATAACAGTAACCCATTTACCATCTAGATTTTTAGCACCTAGGCTTACATTATATTATGGTAGAGGCCACCTAGAGCACCATCTATGATCTTTTCACATGGCACATTTGGACTATGTGTCCAATTATTGAGTCTTTAATAAGTTTTTCTCAAACAGTCCAAAAGACTATGCCTTACATTGGTTCTATTATCTTTTAAATCTATCCATCACAACATTCTATCCATTGGAAAATACGTTTTTGTCACACTTTTCAATCAACATCAATGATAAAGTTTCATTTGTTTAAGTGGCTCAACATAAGCAAAATTACAATCAGCCTATAGGAGAATATGTCTTGTGATATAAAATGACTTTGGAAAAGATGACTATCCCCATAGTAGATAGATATATACAAGGCATATTCAAACAAAGTCTACTACCAACATTGAATGAGGTTATATTATTGACAAAGTTTACAAAATTCGTAGATGTATGCCACACAATGAAAGAAAGTAAATTAAAGCTTCTCTCTATGGGAAAACTAAAGTACATAATTGGATCACATTTAACTAATAAGAGATTGAATAAGCCTCTATATAAGGTGAAACATAATGAAAACAATAATTATCAAAAGGACATAGTTAATGTAGCTTTATAGCACCTCCTCATTTGGTTTTGTCAACTCTTCCATGTAGATTTTTCATAATTTTTTCAGCATCACAGACACATGTTTTACAAGATATCTTAAAATACAGTCTAAAATCTCTCCCTCCCATTAGAGAGGTTGACATAACTAGGCCTCTTCCAAATACCTATGATTCCAATGAATTTTATGACTATCATACAGTACCAATAAATATAATAAATTGATGCATTATTTTGAAACATAATATTCAATAATTAATAGAGGAAAATATCGTTGATGTGGGCACACCTACAAAGGTACCTAAAGATTAACCAATATAAGTTAAACCATCTAAAATATTATGATTTATTTTTCCAAAACATATATCCAATTAGGTAAGAGACACTTTAGGCACTCATTATACATATCAAACACATCCACCACTGGCATCTTATCATACTACTATATAGGACACACACTCTTTACATAATTTCAGTTATGTGTAGCATACTAGTGTCCCCACCAGACCTCTCATGACTCTTTTAGATCAAGAGATTGTCTATGATGTTTCAAATTTATATGCACTTTTTATACAATACTATATTTACCATCATCATATTCATAGTGTCATGATTTACAATAGATCGAGTGTCAACATTTGTACCATTACACTTCTAAAACATTTGGATTATTTAGAGTAGGAAAGTTATATGATTGATATAGTTATTCATGGTTCTAGGTTCCATGATTAGAGCCCCATTGGGGATATTTTACTTTTGTACAACTTGTGTGAGAACATGTGGCCACCAAATTCTTCATTGTATACAGTGCATGCATATTTAATTTGTTATTGAGTAGGAAATGGATACAACAAATTCAAGCCATTCCATATAATTTACATGGATGGTTCAAGTATATAAATGATAATAAGGTGGTTATAATTTAGGGCCTTACATATGAGTATCATTTTCATATCCAACAAGAAATTACACAAAAACCATGAGTTATAGTTTAAATTACAAATTCATTTAGTACACCACATATTTTAGTTGAGTCATCAATGTAGGTGAGGTATAATTTTAAAATATTACATGTATCCATACTCGCCCATGAAGACCCTCATTATATAAACCCTTGCATTAGAGATATGTGCTATATTATAGAGAGCTTCTCTCTATCTCTTGCATTTTGATATTAGTGTTATTTAGTTCCCAGTGTCATCAAGACATCACATCCATGTCAGATAAAATATCTTATATAAAATTATTCCCTGAAAACCCTATAATTCACATGAAAATTTAGATAGATTCATAGGTACAAAGTACAATTTAGTTCATCTTGACAAATTGAGAGAATAGTTCATAGACCAATTTAGTTAGCTTTGTAGATCTGTAGACCTACTATATAAGAATTACCAACTACATATCACTCAATAAAACTAGTTTATAGACCACCAATACCTTTTCACATAGCATTCATGATAATTATTCATTTTTTTATATATGACTCCTTGATAGTGAGTCTCTAGTGAGACTCATTGGTTAACATGTTCTTCCCCAATTGTGAATAGTATCAGTCACTCTTGCTCTTGTATATAGTTTCATTTTCATGTTGCTTGTACATATCTTATATCCATAAAATAAAAATATATATAATATGTAAAAAACACAAACAAAATCAAATATTTGGTCAAAAATACAAATTATACATCATATAAATATATATATTTTACTACATATGTTATCCATCATTGTATAGTCTATTTTATCATACACACATGCTTCAATTTTTATCTTCTAGTGTTCAAAAATTCTTACACCACTCATGTTCTCCACATAAATCTAAAGTTGTTAGTATCCACCCTTTAGGGGAACATACACAAGTTCCTCATTTGACACATTCACCCATTTGGGGGCATCCTATCTATATTTATAATTTATAGGTTACATTTATCTATAGTTTATATAGTAGATTGAACACTTTTAATATCTTGATATAGATCCTCATACACTACACATTTTTTTTCAGACTAATAATATTATAGACTCATGTTATGTACATATTTTCTCTTGTAAATTTTTTACAACATGTTTATGCATACTTTTATTTTTAGCTTTACTAGTTTAGATTTGACTATGTCTCTATGCTTCTATATCTATTTGAGGGTATTTGCATATGTCATTATTCTATGGATATACACCACTTTTTTCATTGTATGCATGTTTTGGATATATTTCCATGTCTTTGTTTGTGTCTTCCTAATTTTATATATAGATATTTGAATATGTCCTTCCATGTGGCTCTAATCTAACCTTACTTTATCTATTAATATATGGATATTTCAGCATGTCCTTTTATGTCTTTAATTTCTCAAATTTAGAAATGTGTTTTCATGTCCCTTTTATTGTGTCCCCTTGGCCTACTTTGTGTGCCTAATGTTTGTTGTATATATGTTTTATTGTATGAAACATGACCATGTCACATGTCTCTTGCTTATTACACACTCTAGTTTTGGATGCTATGAGGGACCTCAAGCATCTCCATTTCCTCCTTGGGTGTCATGATAGACATCATACCCCATCCCGCTAGGTAGTTACCCAATTAATTAATTAAATTTGTATTCCATACACATGCTTACATTATTATATTAATCTTGATAGCCTTGTGAATGCTAGATATAACGTACATCATACTTTACCAACTTATGATTGGATTATATTATATTATAATGTCATTTATACATATTATATTGGGTCATTAAATAGATATAACATCTTCTAAAGATAACACATACCATGTAGAGCTTTTAATTTTCAGGATAATTTTTGTACATGTTCAATAACTCCACTTACATGGAAAAATTTATAGAGGTTTCTCATAGAGATCATTAAATATAAATTCACTTATATTACATTTTCCATCATTCATGCATATAATATAGATCTTATTTGAAATGAAAGATAGTGGGAAATAGTTAGATAGAGATGTTAGTTAGTTTTAAAGAAAAACAACAATGTTGGACACTAATGCCAAAAGTGGACACTTGTTTCACAATGCTATTATCCAAGGTATGGTGCTACTTTCCATTACCCTAGAAATAAAGTTACAAAATTTCCAAAATTCTAGAGTAGTTATAGCCCAAGTTTTCACATATTTAATTATAAATAATTAGTTTTTACTTAAAGTTTCTCAGTTTTCTAGAAAATCATATCGGTATGCTTAGATTGGGGGCATCATGTGTGGAATGATCATTAATGTTTTAGTTTTATATACATAGATATAAATTATTACAACTCAGACTATAATCCATATTCTCAAATACATGATTAGGTGACATATGCATGATGAATTATTTTCATATGCTCACTTTTGCACCAATTTATTAGATGGAATATAAATCTCCATGTCATTTCTATGTTTTGTAACTAGACACCATGTTCCATGTTATTCACCATATTGATGCCTTACTCGATTTGTTTTCATACCATGATTTACTATACTCGACACCTTTAACAACCTAGGGCTTTACGTATGTTAACACTTGAATGTTAAATCACTCTAATACCCTTTTATGATATTTATTTACAATAATGGAATAAAACACTCAAATATAATTCAATTGTGTGGATAAACCTCAAAAAAAAAATTAAAGAAATGAATTTAATAATGAATGTCGTGATGATTATGAATAATTAGGCTTGACCATATAGATACCCATAATAAGGAATGGTCAAAACCCTTTTCATTTTGATTATATTAGCCTAAAAAAATATTCAAAAATAATAAGTGAAAGATAAAGTTTATGCTCTCCATTTCATTACATTATTACTCATTATAAGGTATAATTTTAGATGTGTAACACATGCAAAAGTAGAGCACCCAATTTGAGAATTTAAACAACTAAATCATGGAGATCATATGCTATTTTTTTAATACGAGAACATTTTTTTTACTTATATCACATGTTAAAATGAAATACTTCTATTTTAATTATTAAAATCACGGCTTATGATAATGTTGATTTGTTTTTCCCATTCAATTAAAATATTTCATATTTTTTATAATTGTAGTCCCTATATAAAGTTTCAAACTTTTTACATTTCTTACCTCATCTTTATCCACCCTTCAAAATAGCAAGGTGATTAGAATATGGAGAGATTTAAAATATTCATCCTAATATGATAACACTCTATTCAACATATTGTAATCTCTAATGCTTTTAAATATTCCATCATAATAGATATTTGTGTGATTTTACAGTTATATTTTCTAATTCCCTTTAAAATTTGATCAAACATTACACATTAAAAGATCAAAAAAT